>JAJGRW010000830.1:81458-174206 GCA_025461045.1 Carex parvula
AAATAAAAGAAATGCAGAAAAGATCGGCCCAAGAAAAGCTAAATAGACGGCCCGGCCCAAAGCCTACCTACTTGTTCAACGATCTTCTTCTTCTTCTTCTCTTGTATTTATTAAATTTTAATTAACTAAATTGACTGACGCCACCGCCAATCTCTCTTCCGATCATCAATCAATCACTCCACGTTTCTTTGCTTTCGAAGAATCGAAATCGGTGAAAACTAAAATCTGAAGAATCAGTTAGTCGCAAACAAGCAATTTGAAGGAAGAGTCGGACAAATCAGCTTTAAATATTTTCGTCGATTCCTCAAAAGAGGTTCCTTTTTGCTTATTTACCCTCGGATTAACTGAATTTTGGTTCTGCTTCCAAAGTAAATCCCCTTTTGATATATCTGTTCATATAATTAAATCAACTGTTTGACTTCCCTTTCTACAGATTAGGGTTTGATTGACGCAGTAAATTAGTTTCAATGGGAAAAGAAGAGTCGAAAGATGTATCTTCTACTGAGGCTGTGCTGATGGGGGCCTTGGCTTCTGGTGTCAATGTAAATATTTTCTATTTGTGGCTAATTTCACATTCAGTCCCTAGTACCAGTACTTTTTACTTGTATGAATGAAATTAGATATCTGTGATTAAGCAGTCAGTGAAGCATTGTCAGATGCCTATAACCTGAATCAGCATCTAACAAGCCAAACAAAACAAAACGAATGAAATTTATTTATTCAAATTTAACTAATTTTGGTTGTATTTGATACCAGTAGCTGCCATTGTTTTGTTATTCATTGCTAATGTGGTTATATTGGACCTATATAGAGTCGACATGGCTTTTTCTGAAGGGAATATTTCTATTGTTGGGAGTCTCTCTTATCGCCATGTTTGCTCTTGCCTTTCTTCTAGTGATTTTGTAATTGTTGCTCATGTCACATTTCTGGTTGTCATTGGTGCATGCTTTTCATTCTTCTTAGTGGGTAATCTTCTCTCTCTCTCTCTCTCTGTCACACACACACACACACACCACACTCCAGACAACCATGAATTTAGTAAGCTGAACAGTTTAGGTAAGCAGGTTTTTATTTAACATTTTAGGTTAAAGAATCAACAATGGACTGAACTGTAAATTGATTGCAAATTGGCACTTAATTTATGGCATAATTGCATAATGGAGGTGTTAGTCAAGCTTATAACAGTTTGAAGTTTTATTTCATATATACCCATTAAGTTGAAATCCTTGAGCTTGACTAAATAAAATATCCAATTAATTGCAGTAGTTATTCAAATATATAGCATTTTTTGTCTATTTACATCTTTTTCTTTAAACTTTCGGTGATATGGTTCTTATTCGGATTGATTTTATTTGTTATAGGTTTCTGGCACAGACAGGTCTTGTTCAGTTGAACAACAAATGGAGGAGATTGGTCTTCTAAAAACAACAGAAGAAGTTAAGAAAGAGGAATGATAAATTAATTGCATGCTAATTAGGGTTCTTGATTTAGAGCTTACTCAAAACTAGCTAGAAATATATTCAATTTTTTTTTTTCATTCAGATCCCTCCCTTTTATTTGCCTTCTAAGAGCTTCATTATTTTCCTTTGCATTGGAGTGATTAACACTTCAAAATAATAATATTCTTTACCTCCAGTTGTGATATTATAGATGCTTGGGGTATATCAATTTCTTCAGCTAATTATCAAACACACATGCATTTTTCATATCCACCTATTTTTTGTTAAATAATTTTTCATCAAAATTTGTTCAAAATTGTGCTGATTTCTACATATGTTCAAAAAATTTTCATCAAAATTTGTTCAAAATTTGTCCAAAATTGTTCAAAATTTGTTCAAAATTGTGCTGATTTCTTCATCATAATTTTTCATCAAATTTGTTCAAAATTGTTCAAAATTTCTTAGATTTAGTAGGGTTTGATATATTTTTCTAATGATGAACTATTCAGCGTGCGTTGTTGTATGATAGTAAGAAAAGGATTCAATTTAAAACTACTTTCCAATAGGTGAGCAGAAGTTTTTAGAATGTGCACTTAAATTCTCACCGTGCAGAAAAAATTGATATCGTATTTAATTCACAACCGTGATAAATGATAGAATAATTTTCTTTAATTTGATAAATTGTATACAAAATGGGGTATTTGAAAATTATTTATTCACCACTTACGTATTAATAAAATGAACTATTAATTTTTAAACCGTCTGATAGAGACTAATTAATTTAAAATGATCCCAATACAAGATCTTTATAAAAATGGGAAGGTAACGATGTTTTTAATTTTTTACATTTCAATTTCAATAAATGTTATCCTAAACAAAAGGATAACTTCATAATCTTCGTCTTACACAGCTAAATTATTGGTTTCTTTAAAAAAAGTAATAAAGTGATTAAATGATTATAAATTAATATTGAAAACCCATTTCTTTACATTAAATGATTAAATAAACTAAAATTCTGCTTGTTTTATTTGCTCTTTTGTTCCTTTTTTTTTTGGATCCAATTAATTTTTGGTTAAAAGAATTCTAATCGGTATAACTCAATTATTTGTCTTACAATTTTATACTAGTAACGGCTTTGGCAAATTGAAAATAAGATAAATCATAAATAAAAAATAAAGTGTTTGTTCTTTCAGAAATATAAGCAGAATGGCAAAAGTTTCATTTAAAAAGCAAAACTATGGAGGCATATGAACAAGAAAATATCTCACAGCATTATTTGGGGAGAAAAGAACGGGTCTGGATTTCCTCAAGTAACTCAAAATTTTGAGTTTGAATCCGGACCGTTAGATAAATTCAGGCCAATTTAGCTTAAGTTAAAATTTACTGGTTATTTTAATATTCCATCCGATCGAACATTAAAATTTGAGTTACGAATCTGAACTCAATTCGGAGAGCGGTTATAATAAACTTATTTTCTGACAAATTAGGCCTTCTATAATGGATTGGCAATGAGCCAAGCTGAGTCGAGCTAGGAGTAGACTGTGGCTCGCTCGTTATAAGCGAATTAATATTATAATTCGAGCTAAAAAATTGACTCGTGGCTCGCTCATTTTCAAACTAAGTTAAAAATGAATGAATTTTTTACCGAGCAAGTCATGAGTTGTGTGTTTATTTGCTCTCTGAATGACAACGAGCCGAGTTAGACGTAACTCGTGGCACACTTTTAACTCGTAGCGCATTCTTTTTCAAAACGAGTGAACTAACATTAGAGTCAAACTAAAATGTGACTCATAGATCGCTCGTTTTAAAAAAAAACCGAACCTGAGCGTATCACGAGCCACGAGCCACAAACATTTTTACTACCCTGTTTTATTATTATTATTTTATTTTTGTCATGCTTTATTTTGGTTCGGATCCACTAAAATAACTTAAATTTTAAATTTAGATCCGAATTTTATTACCGAATTGGCCAATTTGGGTTATTTAGGATCCGGCACCACCCCAATTAGCCAATGAACTCAGTCACTCACAGACTCGCCCCGTTTCGTTTCCCAAACCCATTTTTCTTTCTTTTCTCCGTCGATTTTCTAACCCTAGCCTTAGAGCGTTTCGTCTATCCATGGCGCCCAAGAGGAAAAGCTCACCCGCACCGCCGCCGCCTCTCAGTCTTCCTCCGACGACGATGACTCTTCGTCTGACGCAGAGCAGTACGTTGCACAGCGCAACCCTCCCCGTGCTGAAACCCCTAAGCCTACCAAGGGCGATGACGACGAATCCGACTCCGGATCCGAGTCCGATCCTGAACCCGAACCGCCGACCAAAACCGTAAAAACTCCCCAGAAACCCTCAGAATCGGAGGATTCATCTGAAGAAGACGAAGACGAAGAGGAGGAACAAAGGAAGTGGAGAAAATCAAGTCTCCGGTCAAGACCCTACAAACTCCCCCAAACCCTCAGAATCGGAGGATTCTTCTGAAAGAGGAGGAACAAGAGCAAGTGGAGAAGCTGAAGACGCCGGTGAAGGTACCCGAATCTGAACCTGACCAGAAGAAGCAAAAGCTTTCGATGCCAGATCAGTCTCCCACCAAGAAGTTGTCGGCTGCCCAGCGAATTTGGAGTCTGGAGGATGAAATGACCCTCCTAAATGCCTTGTGTGAGTACCACGTCAGAAATAATAGACTTCCTCCTACGAAGGATTATGCTTCTTTTCTCTCTCGGGTATAAGTGGGTCTATTAGCTTCCCTGTCATTGAGAAGCAACTCTTCAACAAGATTCGCCAATTGAGGTTTAATTATAACCAGAAGAAAAAGAAAGGATCCAATATCAATTTCTCAGAGCCTCATGAAAAGGCTGTGTTTGAGTTGTGCTCAAAGTTGTTTGAAGATGGCAGCAGTGCATCAAAAAATGGGTCTTCACATGAAATGAACTGTAATGTGGGGAAAAAGAGTGATGGTAAACAGAAGAAAAAAATCACAAAGTTAGGTTCACTAATGGAGGCAAATGATGGCACATCAATGATTGCTAATGGGGTGGTTAATGGTGGTGTGACCAATGGCGCTATGGCAAATGGTGGTGATGTGGAGAGGTCTCATTTTTACTTGGAGGGGTTGATCAAGGACTTGATCAGTACAGAAAGATGTCCAAGGGGGCTTTCTTCAGTTGAGGATGTCGTTGCACGGATTGGGGAGTCGAGAGCACATGATTTGGAGGAAAAGACCAAGATGTTGGGGATCGACTCGATTAAATTGCATGCAAGGGAGGGGAAGCTGATGGCTGAGTTGCTCGACGCTCTTGCCGATGAGATGATGGATGATTAGTTGGTGAGAATGGTGTTCCATTTTGTAGTGATTGTTTTATGTTAAAGATCAGGTCGGGTTGCTTTCTAATGGGCATGCTATTCTTTTTTGTTATGGTTTTGGTACCATTAGTGATGATGCAAAATAGTAGATATTAATACAAATTTTGGAGCATGCCAGTACTGTGATATGTTATAATGTTGACTGATCTGATATAGTTATAGTTATCTATGCAGTAGTTTTAGTGCATTATAAATTGCTTTTATATGTTTTCATTAAAGAAAGGTAATAGGTTGATGGTAGGCCATTTGGAATTCTAGTGGTATCTCTGATGTCTCCTTGGAAACATTCTCTTTTAGTGAGCCACTAATATCCCTCTTCTAACAAATTAAGCAAATTTGATTATGTCATGTGTGCACAAGTGCTTTGATTTTCTACTGATGAGTTGAGGGCGAGTGTACTTAAACCGCTTAAAGTTTTTAAAGGAAAAAAAAAAAATGGTTATTGATGAATCCATGTTGAATCGAGATGACAGGGATTATCCTCCAGTGGATAGAGTTGGAAATGTGCTTCTGAAATATTTCTTAGTTGCGGTTCTTTGAAAGAAAAAGATGCTGCAATTTATCCTTTTTTAACTGTATCTTGAATTTCAATGTATGTCATATTTGATACATAACAAGTGTTTGATGAAATTCTAGTGCTATTTTTGCTTGTTTGTCTTTGTCTGTCTTAACAAATTACGATGTTGAGATTAACAGATAATTAGATGTGATTATAACTTCTGGTAGTAGTAGGTCAAGGAAACTGATACTGTTTCTGGCTGTAACATCTTCTTTTTCCTTTCATCTGTCTTCTTTTGGGCAACGTTAATAACTTTGTGTGTATGAATTTGTATCTATATATGAGTTTATTAAATTTGATAGGCCATTTTTAAGATGTACTGTATCGGACAAACTCCGATGCCAGAAAATAATCACGGTGCATTTGCGTTTGCATGAATTCGTTTCGTATTTGCTTGCCTGCTAGCACCCAAATGATGTGTTTGTAGTGAATTAGATATTTAACAAATCTGGAGGTAAAAGGAATTGCAAAATTTGTTGTTTCCTGTTGGGAATTCTTCCTGGTAAATATCATTATTTTTTTTTTTTCTAACTCTGATCTGATGCACTGCTATTTGAGGATTCACTGTAGCAATGTTAATTCTATTACATTTAAGTTGTGCTAAAGGCCCAAAATAACCATTGAGGCCCACCGTTTCTTACTAGTAATGGGCTAGTTGATTTTCTTTTAAATATTAATCATGGCCTTCAGTAAAGGTCAAGTTTAGAAAAAGCCTTTCCGTAACTCAGTTGAGTTTATTAACACATAAATTATATTTACAATTTAGAAGGGAAGAATTTATTAGAATTTACAAAATGTCAAAAGTATCTGACTGAGTTTAAAGCTTCATTATAATAACAGAGAAGCCTACCTGCCGATTCACGAAAAAAGCACTCCAAAACTTCATATATAAACTTACAAGATTAGGTGAAACTTTTAGATGGCGTGATTAAATGATATCTTGTGAAATCTTTAGCAATATAATCTCTCAGGATACTAAATTTTGCATATATCCACCATTCTCTAACAAACCAAGTCTTGCTGCTTTCAAAATTGTTAAGATTGTAGAAGAAAATGGACGCTTGGAAGAGGGCTCTGAAGAGCGACAGGAGAGGCGAAAAGCGACCCTTGAAGCTATAGCAGCTACCAGGCCGAAGCAGTGCGACAACCAGCCGCGACGCCACGAAGGTCTCTCGTTTGCGGAAGCCCTACTACACAAGACACGTCAGCACATAGAAGGGAGAGGATCGGGCATTCAAAGCTCTGTTGAAGGAGGTATACCTCAGACCGCTGCTGCATTCATGGCTAATTTAACTACTCAGAACCAAGCTGCTCAACACACAATGCCTCAACCATGCAAGGAGTTAATTTCAAAGGAGAAGGAGGACAACCAGAGCCTAGATGGCAGCTGGACTCTAGTAAGTAGAAAGAAAGTGCCTAAAGTCATACAACAACAGACTAAAAAGGTGCACCCAGAGCTTAAGAAACACAAATAAGTATTAATGGCAGAGAATAGATGTTTTAAATTGCCTCTCCAAAGTGCACAAGCAGCCAGAGTGCAGGGACATAATAAGATGTCTCAAATGCAAAAAATACGGTCACAGAGCTGGTAGCTGCAAAACAAACACCAACAGAGGGAAACCATATACAAATAGAGCTCCTGTTGTTAACAAAGAGACAGGCAATAATCCCGAAGAACAAAACCAGCAAAATCAAAACAAAGAAAGGCCTCGGCAGAACATGGAATGGGAGACGATGGAACTCTTACCACCGGGCCTGGTTGAAGGGAGGCCGGGTACAATGAGAGTGTACTTGCCACCTCGAGAGCGCAATGCATCCTACAGCGTCTTAGACTACTCGGCCGTTGTCATGGCCGGGCCGCATTGCAATGACCCTATTGGCACAACGAATCTCCACAGCACTGGCTGGTCATTATGACATGCATCCGAGAGATTTCAGAGTGACAGCCTCAGACAAATCCATTGGCGACTTGCTTGTTGAATTCCCGGATATTGATCTCTGTCCGAAGGGCAGTACCAGAGGGTTATTTTATCCTTGCTAACGGCACAGAAGTCCAACTCAAGCAATGGACACCGGCTTTGGGCATGATCTACCATTCAATGACCCATAGAGCTCGGGTCAAACTCCTACGATGTACCGATTCACAACCGTAACGAGCGAGAAATAACCATCTCATTTCTGGGATTGGATATGTAGATGTCATGGCACCGGTTATCACGAACGACCGCTATGAAGCATTAACGGGTTTAAGTAGCATGCCACGACCTAGGAACATCCCGAGTGATCTTCTTATGACCACAGACCCCTATTCCAAGCTAATAGGGCCTGTTCGGATGTCACGGGATTACACGGGATAGGATTGACGGGTATGGGGAATCACGCTTTTTCAAAAGTGGGAACCCATAAATATGGGTACAGACGGGATTTATTATGGGAATTTGCTGAAATGAGCGTTCGGTTGTACCATGGGATTAATCGTAGGAAATTCTATTTTTTTTCTAAAATGTTTGAATTTTTGATTAATGAACAATAACGTAATGAATACTAATATAAATAAAATGCATCATATTCAATAAAATGCTGAATTTTAACGCTCAATAAAATTATGAATTTACAAAATAATAATATAGCCAAAATATTTTAATTAAATATTAAATAGCGTTACAACAATACAAATTTTGTATCCAAATAATTTTTTTTTTTTAGGAAAGTATCCAAATAATTATTAAATTGCAAGCATTAGCTGCTATTATAAATTCTAAAATAATAATAATTGTAAATGTCAGGATGAAGTTGCCATTATAAATTCTTAAAATAATAATAATTGTAAATGTCAAGATGAAGTTCTTGACATTTAAAAGTTTATGCGAAAGGTCTCTGGGTCATCACCCCTTCGTACCAGTACAGTTCGTACCAGTCCAGTACGCTCTTTCTTCTTTGTCCATGCATCGCTTTCTTTTACCAGCACCAGTCCGTACTAGTCAAGTACGCTTGTACCAGCACCAATCCGTACTAGTCCGGTACACTTGTACCAGCATCAGTCCAGTACGCTTGTACCAGTACCAACCCGGTACTTGTACCAGTGCTAACCTCTTCGAGCCAGTGCTGGAGAGCAAGCTTTTTGTGCTTTCTCATTCTTTGACAAACTTTTTCCAACCTAATTAAAACATACCAGAGAAAATATTAAGTACAAATATACATAATACAAGAATGCAAAGTAGATGAAAATTTGCTCTAATGTTAACTGTTTTAATTTAGTGCTCGGTACTGGAAGAGTCAACTGATAAAAATTGTTTTCCAATCTAATTATTGGCCTCTACGAGTTCATATTGAGCTGGTCAGGTTTGGTTTCAGTGCAGTACCATACATATTGGCCTACTAATTTTGCAATATTATCTTCATACCAGCACAAGAAAATAAATGTTGCAAAGAAAACATCATCAATTTTGTCAATTTTTTCTGTAATGAAAACAAACTAATTATGTATTATTTCAGAATTCTAGTTCTTCACTATTTCATACTTGTTCTCTTTCATAAAATAGGCTTACATAACTTATCCATACATGAAAAATTCGAAAGACAAATTTAAATAAAAATTGGAAATCATAAATAACCATCTCGACAGTTCTCTCTCTCTCTTTTTTTTTCTTGCTACTACCTAGCCGTTGCTAGCATTACTTGTAAAAATGATTTCTTATTTTACCAAATCAGCTTTATATAGGATTGTTAATGTACATTTAACACACTCAGATCCTCAAATTCAACTCCTCAAGTTTCTGAAAATGAAAATTCCCAGTCAGCCCCTAATACACAGGAAAACTCAAAGATTCAGTCCATTATCTACATTTTGTACAAATTGAAGCAACTAAAGAGAGAGTGAGAGAGAGAACGAAAGAGAAAGAGAGAGCATACCATGAATGGAGAGATGGAGAGAAGTAGAGCGACATGAGCTTGGGAGGCCGCTCGAAATCAGAGGAGAGCTTGGAAGGCGACTGCGAATCTGAGGCGAAATGGGAGGTTGGAAGCGCTGGAGAGAGAGGAGGCGTGAAGGAGGATACAAGCAGGGTCAGGATGGAGAGGGTGGAGGCGAGGCGCGAAAGAGCTGTCGCACGATGTGGGAAAAAAATAATTCAGTCCGACTGAATTTTAGTTTTCCCACGAATTTATGCTGTGTTGGGAAGAAGATAGGAATGGACGGGGAAAAAACGGAGCAACCGAACGGGCGTCGGAATTATAATTGGAATTATTTCAAAACCCATCTGTTCCCACACATCCGAACAGGCCCTAAGGGTAGAACTCGAAGGTTTCATCAATATCCACAATGAGCTCAGGAACCAAATACCACCGGAGCATAACCCGCCGCCACCAGCCCTGTGGAGGACAAGAGAAGCAAATGAAGGAAGGCACGACTCAAGGTCAGAATACCGTCGTGAAAGGAACTACCGGAATGAGAGACGGGGTGATTTTCAAAGCAACGGCTATCGCCGGCGTGACAGCTATGGGCAGAATCAGCAGTATGACTTGCAACTGGAGAGCACATTACACCCAAACGGAGAGAACCGAACCGATGTGGCATCCACTCCAGTGCAAATTCAAAACAAAACTGAACTTCTCGTAGCCAACAAAGAAAAGACACTCACAGAGCTACCAAAAGTGGCTAGCAATTATAATAATTTAGAGGTTTTGGAGGTCACGCCTCTGTGCACAGGGTACAATTTTACAGAGGAGTTTAATGTGAAACTGACGCGCATTAATGGCAACAACACACCTCAAATCTTCAATTTGATTTTTACAGCTAGCGTTCACACCGTAGATATTCCTAACTGGGTGCTATTCGGTCAAAAAGAAGAAAGGAATTTTGAACAAATTGGACTCGAGCAATTTGCATCCAGCACAACCATCATGGGCCCAGCAGGCAACGGCCCCATATTGCTAGGTTATAACGTCCTGGAAAAGCTGGACACGGCCCGAACGGCAGCAATTAAATCAGGATTTCAAACCGGACCTGGGCCCCAAATAGCTGAATCTAGAGAGCCCTTGTTGGATTTCTCTGCAATTTTTTTGAAGCCTTCAAGTGAAATTAGTTGCTCTAACTGGGGAACCTCAGCACTCACGACCCAAGAACTAGGCTTAGCAAACCCGATTGCAACCATTCTGGAGACTGCCTAAGGAGAAAATGAGAAACATGCCG
Organism: Carex parvula; assembly: GCA_025461045.1. Classification (NCBI taxonomy): domain Eukaryota; kingdom Viridiplantae; phylum Streptophyta; class Magnoliopsida; order Poales; family Cyperaceae; genus Carex; species Carex parvula. The sequence goes on from JAJGRW010000830.1 coordinate 92,005, forward strand.
CCGAAATTAGTGATGTCATTAGCAAAGAAAGACACAGCACACAAGCACAACAACGAAATTGATCAAGCAGACCGAACCACCACTAACGGGGCCGGATCGCTATTGCTTGAGGGCCCGCCACTGGGATTTGAAGACACTCCGCATGGCAACAAACGCCGAAGCAGGCGGATTTTGGAAAAACAAGGACCTTTATACCTCTCGGCCATAGATAGGGCACGAGTTGCGCAGGGATATGTTCAGCTGAGTGAGACCCCGATCAAAAAGAGGGAGAAGAAAGCAACAGGCTCAACCAATCTCTATTACCTAGAGTCATTGGAACCTTTATCGGACATTCAAGCAACTTTGGTGGTTTCCATGGCAGGAGTTACGGTGGACCAGCAGCTTCAGGGGCGCATCAACCAGACAGTGATACTGCAGGAGCCGCAAACACCCATCCATGCTTAGTTGGGATCTTAACCATCTCTCATCCAAGATAGTTAAAAGAATTCGTAAATATGATTGAACAAAAATGGGCTGACACAGAAACTGCTCAGATGCCGGCACACCTGAATGATAAAATGAAGAGCTTACAGCAGGAAATAAAAGGATGGGCTGCAACCAAAATTGGCAATATTACCAAACAAGTCGCTGTATGCAGAGACTACCTGGGATGGATGGACAAGGTCAAGGAGAGCAGATCAACCACCAACCTAGAAAAACTAGTGACATGCTTGATAAAAAGAAGGTACACTGACCTTTCTATCATGCAAGAAGATATTTGGAAACAGCGTGCAAAGGCAAAATGGGATTTAGACGGAGATAGAGGCACAAAATACTTTCACGCTTACGCATCTAACAGAAAGCGGGCGAATAACATTACGCAAGTGCAACAACATGACCAACTATACTCAGACCACGAAACAAAGGCCAAGGTGTTCTTTGACTTCTATGTGAACCTTATGGGGACAGAACCACAACCAACACCAACGATCGCATGGGCCAACCTCTACCCGGAGCAACTGGATCTGAACCATTTAGTAGCACCAATCACACCAGAGGAAATTGAGGCTACAATAGCCAATCTCCCCAATGGAAAGAGCCCGGGCCCGGATGGGTACACGGCTGAATTTTACAAAAAAATTGTTAAGATGCTTCTCCCGGACTTAACCTCCATTTTTGCGGCAGTCACTGATAGAGGGATACCACTTTCCCTCCTCAACACTTCTTATATAACTTTGATACCAAAGACGGAAGCCCCAAATAGACCAGAAGACTTCAGACCGATCAGTCTGATCCATGGAGTGCAGAAAATTTTCCCCAAAATCCTGGCCAATAGGTTGCAACAAAAGATGCATCAAATCATTGACAGTGCACAGACAGGGTTTTTGAAGAATAGACAAATAACAGAGAGCTTCATTTATGCTCAGCAGACTCTCAGTAGAGCAAGACAAAGAAAGGTGCCTCTGGCACTTTACAAGGCGGACATAAAAAAGGCTTTTGACACAGTCAGCTGGGATTTCATTATGCAGGTCATGAGAAACATAGGCTTCCTAGAATCGTGGATAACATGGGTCCAAAGGTCAGTATTGCCGGGAACATCACAAGTCATCGTCAATGACCTACTCGGTAAAAAGATCAACCTAAAAAGAGGAGTTCGACAGGGCGATCCGATATCCCCACTACTCTTCATTATCGCTATGGACTTCCTAGCAAGATACTTCATGAAACTCACGTCTGCAGGGGCTATCAGACTACCGTTTCAGGCCATGAAGCCATGTCTTCTCTATGCAGACGACGCACTCTTCTTCATCAAACCGGAGGTGCAACAGCTCCAGGCCTTGCAAATAGCCCTCACGGTATTCCAAAAAATTTCAGGCCTTGAGACGAACCCACAAAAATCAGAATTATTAATATCTGACCCCCAACCGCAAGACATAGCCCCCTATTGGCGATCCTCGGCTGCAAACAAGGCTCTTTCCCTTTCACATACCTTGGATTGCCCTTATCTAACAAGGCGCTTCCAAAAACAGCTTTCTTACCATTGATACATAAATTGAACCATAGATTGTCAGGATGGGCTGCCAAACACTTATCTATCGCAGGTAGATTGGTCTTGCTGAATGCGGTTCTATCAGCACTACCGACATACTTCATGATGGTCCTCAAATTACCAAAGTGGGTGATAAAAAGATTGACAAAATTAGAAGGAAATTTCTATGGCACGGAGTGGGTGAACATACAACCAAGATGAATCTGGCAAACTGGGAAATGGTATGCAAACCCAAACAATACGGTGGTCTTGGAGTAATAGATATGGTATCATTCAACAAGGCACTACTCATGAAGTGGTCTTGGTACTGGCAAAAACCGGAGCACAGAATGTGGAAACCAATCTTCCAAGGAACAAAACTCAGCGGCAACTTGGTACCGGTATCCCCACTATTCACAGGTGCATTGCGAGATGGTCATGCCTTTTGGGAGACGGCGGTCACACACATCTATGGCCAAGGTGACCAAATATCGTTGTGGAACCACAACTGGGGACATGGGATTTTGAAACACCACCTACCCTCGTTGTTCTCACATGCCTTAGATACTACAATTACTTTGAAGGAAACCATGCAACGTCCAATCAGGGAACTTTTTCAACAAGTCATCACGATAACAGCACAAGAGGAACTCCTAACACTCACAGGATATCTCACAAGGGTGGTAACACACATGGATCAAATCCAAGATGACATCAAATGGAATAGGACAGACACTGGAATATTCACGGTGAAAAGTGCCTACCGAGCCATTAAAACCAAGCCACAAATCTCGACTCATGTACACCGTTTGTGGAGGTTACGAGTCCCACCAAGGATAAAGGTCTTTGGATGGCTCCTGGCTAACAACAAGTTGCTGACTATAGACAATCTCAGAAAAAGAGGTTGGTCGATCGCAAACATGTGTGTGATGTGTCGTAGGGACGAGGAATCGACGCATCATATGGTGGCACGGTGGACTTTTGGCTAAAGAGATGTACAGACTCTGGACATCGCAACCCACATGAGATCTCAACCAATAGAAGCACTGATGCAATCATCAAACAACAAAAAGGAAAGGGGAACGCTACTGGTCGCGATGTTCGTTATCTAGAGGGAAAGGTGTGCGAGGATCTTCAGAGATTCACATAAGGCACATGAAGAATTGCTAGAAGAAGTGGCGCAACTGTTATATCGCCACGTTGAAACATCGGGAAAAGATTGATGAAGCAATAAAACCTAATTAATTCTTAGCTTTATTTTCAGTTTTATTTATATGCTTTCTTAGATTTCATTTTCTTTTGTTTTCGTTATTTTCCAACTTTTTGCTCAAATGTACTTGAGCACATTGTGTTTATTTTCGACATGCAGCTACAAACCCTTTTGTAACCGCAATTATTAATCAAATACGGGCAAGACCCATATTTTTCCTCAAAAAAAATTGTTAAGATTAATGCAATTAGATATTATTGCACATTGCGTATAAACTACTTTACTAATTATATAAGATATTTGAGAAAATCAAATACGTTCACATGATTGCTGTCAACAAGCAAATTCAAGTGTTTTAATGCCATGCTCAAGTTTAACAATCTCAATGCTAGTCAATAAGGAGAATGTTATATTTGAAATTTGCCGCAGGGCTAAGTTGTAGATGCGGCTTCAGCAAATTTAGTCATTTTCTAATTAGCTGTATTTTCTTTTCTTGGATTGTATGATTTAATACCAACGGTGATAAAAACTTGGTATTTTCATCGAATTTACCCTTTACCAATATAGTAAAATTAGTATTTTTCTAACTGTTTGGCGAGGCCGGATATAGCTTATACTATACGCAAAACTCGTTATTTTTCCAGAATTCAGTATCCTCTGGATTTAATGTTATTACCACTTGATATTGTATTGTATGATCAGTAAGATTAGTCTATGTCAATATAGAAATGCACTCTTCTAATTATTGTCAATTTTTTTTTTTCCAAAATTAGGTCGCAACACCAAGCTGTTCATGCTAATTTGGTGCAGCCAATGGTGGTCTGGTCAATGAAGAATGGTGGTAATGTGGCGAGGTCCAATCTTTATCTTGAGGTGCTGATCAATGAAATGATCAGTACAGAAAAATGTCCGAGGTGGCTTTGTACAGTCGAAGACATGGTTGCGTGGATTGGGGAGTCAAGGTTGCATGCTTATCATTTGATATTTAAATTTTTATTATCATGCATGGACCATATATCAAAATTGTGATTATTGAATACCTTCTTATTTCTTACATGGTCAATACAAATCAAAAATAAAGGAAATTAAGAGAGTATTTCATAAAATTGTAAAAACGAGCAAATATATAGTTAAGAACATGGGAGTGTAAAATCAAATGTCAAAGAAGCAAAACAAAACGGTGTATTTTTTATGCATTATTAATATCTATGTTGCATGGATACGGGTACGGGTATCGTATCGGATACGATACGGATACGGCGATAGGACAATTTTCAAAAATCTAGAATACGATACGTCTATTATATATATTATTTTTTATTATTTTATATATTATATATAGATAATCAAAACTTAAATCAAATTTGTACAAAAAAATTAAAGACCTAACATAAGAATATATTAAATACTATAGTTACTGGAATATAACACAAAAGAAACTTTGGTGTAGTGGTTAAAGCTTTTGACCTCTCAACAGAAGCCCAAGTTCGATTCACGTGAGGGGCAGAAAAAAAGGGAAATTTTCACTGGTTCACTAGCGCGGCTCACGGGCGTGGTTCACCGTATCCACACGTATTCCGCCGTATCCGTGAGTTTCAACGGAGTATCGGCGACCGTATCGGCCAAGTAAGGATACGCCACGTAGGCGGATACGCCAGCTGGTGTATCGGATACATATCGGTGCCGTATCGGGTGCGTATCGGTATCGGATACCGATACGCGGCCTAAACCGGCGTATCCGTGCAACATAGATTAATATACAATTTTAACTTGCTAAATAGATTCAACAAAGGTTAATATAAAGTGGGGCTTGACCCCTCTTGTTTTCTCAAAAACTTGCTAAATAGATTTTGTTTTTTCTAGATAAAAAGATGGAGGTCTAAATCTACTAATTTTCATTTAATTGTCCATAAAGGAACCACGATCATTTGCTAAAAGTATTTAACGATAGAGTCTCTATCGAAATTTCAATTTGCTAAAAATATTTAATTTATGAGATAAAAATTTTCTTGCTAGGATTTTGCTCCTGAAGTTTTCATCGGCCGATATTATTTATTATTTTTATTTTTGAGAAAAACATCCGCTGATATTTTTGTCGCACATGTCAAAGATAGAGAATTGTGATGATTAAACTAACATCGTAATTTCAATTTCACTGAAGTTTTGCCTAGAAAAATATTTTTCTTTCAAAAATTTACCCCGAAATACCAATGGAACAAAGACCATACGAATCGCAGTATATACAAGCTCTTTTGGGGACCTGTCTTTTAGTGATTCAAATTGCTCATATAGTTACGGTGGCAATTAACTTTAGTTGGGATTAAATTTTAGAAATTCGGATAGTTAAAAATTTAATTAAAGTAAATCAAATTGAAACAATATAATCCAAATCGTGCAAAGTATTGTCAGAGTGTATTTCGATAGAGACTCTATCGTTAAAGATTTGAAATTGTCACCGAAATAATCTGGTGAGTTAATGCAGAGGTTATGAATTCGCCATGGTATTAGGTGGGATCCGAAATTTCAAAACTTATCAAAACGGATCGGATCCGAAATTTTTATTTATAGCACAGTTCAAAAAATAATAAACCAATAACCACTGTTTTTTGAAATTTCAAAACTTATCACGGCTGCACCGGCATTGTGCGGACCCATTTCAGAGGGGCCGCACAATGCCGGTGCGGATCCGAGCCGCAGCCCCAAATATTTCCCCTTTTTTTGGTTTAGTCAAAGTTTGAGATATCGCTGTGGACGCGAATTCCAAGAGGAGAATGGTGCAGCCCCAAATAGTATTATTAAACAGAACAGCGGTTTAGTCAAAGAGATATCTCAGGGTACGCGAATTTAGTCAAACCGGCATAATGCGGATCCTGGATCCGCACCGGCATTGTGCGGCCCCTCTGAAATGGGTCCGCAGAATGCCGGTGCAGCTGTGGTAAGTTTCGAAATTCACAAAAACAGTGATTATTTAGTTTATTTTTTTTTAACTGTGCTAGAAAAAAAATTTCGGGGATCGGATATTATCCGTCCGTATCCGGATCCGTATTCGAATTTTTGCGGATTCGGATATTTGAATACGGATAGTTTACGGATACGGATGCGGATATGGATTTGACCAATGAAAGCTCAGTTAACCTTATTTGTGACCACATTTTCTTACGAGTTCTATCTATTACTGAACTAAACTAAGAAAAGAAACTAGTAGTATCGACACATAATCATAATTTGTGTATATAATATATAGGTACAAGGGGAGTTACGCAGCCTAATGCAGAAATGCAATGTTGCTTCCATGTCAGCCTGGATGAAATCTATAAATCTGGACGAATATCACTTAATTCCTGATCACAGCTTTGACAAGCAGGTTGAATATTGTGTACCGACAGGCCCCGCCGCTGCACCCCCACCTCACAGAAATGAGATTAAAAAAGCCTCCAAAACACTGGACGAACTTCGCAAAGAGATTGAGGTGCGCGTCGCAGCCGCACGACTATTACAACAACAACAACAACAACTTGCTGACCCCGGCCAGTCTCCTTCTGACACATCATCTGAGGACGAGCATTCCCCAGCTGTTGCCTCATCATCCGCATGGACCAGGTTTCACGTAAGCCGGTAAGCAGCTCTTCCTCAAACCGCATGGACCAGGTCCGGGCATACTGGAACTCCATGCTTTAACTTTCTTCATATTCTGAGTAGATATGATCCTCAGAAAATTACAGAATTTAGGGAACGGGCTCAGTCCAGCCTCTGTTTTGGGAAATAGGATCCCCTAAAGTAACCAATGTGTTTCACCACGGGCCGGATTGGCCTGAATTTTTTTAGTTTTGATCAGAAATTCATGCCAATCCGGCCTGTGATGAAACACACAGGGCCCTTTAATATTTGTGTTAGAGCAGATCGAATGGTCCGGATCAAAACTAAAAAAATGGGTTACTTTAGGGGATACGGCTCCTGTTTTGGGATACTGTTTTGGGGGATACGGGCATCCGTCAATTTTTTGGTTATAATTTATAATTTTTAACTTTGTAATGACAAGTCTGACTAAGGTGTAATCAGGTCCTTTGGAACCAGAACAACATATATGTTCTACTATCTACTACTTGTGTTTTGAGTTTATTTATATTCTGGTTGTACATTCTTAGGAGGTCACAGAATACAAGCGAAGGATTCCGTCCGTCCAATTTTAATATCTGATGCATCATCTAAATTAACTTTTGCGCATCAAAGCAGGGGCGGAACTAGAAAATGTTAACAGGGGCGCTTGAAAATTAAAATATAATTGCGGTGAGTGGGATTTGAACCCGTTAATAGGAGTGGTTGAAAATTAAAATACAATTGCGGTGAGTGGAATTTGAACCCAAGACCTCTCAATCATAAAACATAGATTTAACCACTAGGTTACAACTAAACATATGTTATTTGTTGAGGGTGGCTAAATTATATAAAAAATTTTAAAAAGATAAAATTCAATTAAATTTCTATACGTATAATTAAAATTTTAAAATCATAGGGGTGGCTTAGCCACCTTTGGCTAAGTCTTAGATCCGCCCCTGCATCAAAGGAATATATTGCAAACAAATGGTAGACTATTAAGACACTTGCACGCATCTTTTTAAAAGTAAATTCAATTTCTATTGATTATCAAAATGATCAAGTGTATGGAAAAATAAACAGTTACACTATAGTATTAAAACAATATAATTTGATATAGGTCTTAATTCTCACATAAAAGCTAGTTTTATCTCATTTGTCAGTAACTCTCTCCCAACGGATCCCAAAACCATCTAACCCAATATACCCAAACCTCAAACCTAATAACATTTTTTATTGCGGAATGGCTGGTACTTGGATACTTTCTTTTATTGGATTCCGACTATACTAAGACATTATATACTAAATGATGGTAAATCCACACGGCACATGCATCCTTGAAAAAAAAAAATCAGACGCGTCAAGCTCCAATACAATGGGCAGATATGCACTTGCTCTTGCCATAAATTACTATATAATATTAAAAAGGATATATGCCGTCCATCATGAATAGATTGAAAAGGTTCGTGAATGCCCCATGTTTTTACCTCCTTTTTTAGAAATACTTTTGGTATTTGCATTTGCAAGTTGATGGATGTGTGATGATTAATTTATAATTTGTGTAGAATTAGATGGTGATTTGCAATTTTTTGTTTTTGATTTCTTTTATGTTTTACAACCTTCATTTAGTGTTAATGATAACGGGCACTTGCTTCAGTGTCAAAAAACAAAATCTAGAGGGTTGGGATGCAAATCTTATGAATTATTTTCATGTTTAAAAAGAAAGTGGATGTCATGTATGTGGAATATTTAAAATAGTTTCACAAATTAATAACACGAGCGATTATTTAAATAAAAACAGATAAGTTATCGTCCAAATACGATGTAAGATAATCAATTGCAAATACATAAGTGTATAAAAACGCGCTGCATTCATAGAAAAGATATATATTTTTACCCATCTCTACATTCATTCATTGAAAATATTTGTGAAAATAGAATTGGATTTCTCAATTTGCATGATGAAGTAACTGAAAATAGGAGACAAATTTTGATCCGAGAAGTAAATTTTCATACAAAACAAAAATTAATTTAGATCCGAGAAGTACATTTTCATACAAAACAAAAATTAGTTTAGGAAATATTAGGCTCCTGTAGTTAATTAATTAAACAAAAACAATTAATGTTGATGTGGTATTCGACTTCTCTAGTAACTATAGTCGAATAACAAATATTGGATCTCTTTAAATGTGGTCACTTATCATATTTTGGCTTATACTCGTACCACTGTCCTTCTGCAAATTTGAATCTCACAAAATAAAGGTTATGCTTCTTAAAAAGAAGTGGCAACAACTCAGTTTCATACAACAATTTACTTCATAATTTTTGTGATGCAATATTATCTTGAATAATAATGATGATTTACTACCATGTGCTTGAAGTTGCCTTCTAATGTACCGGTAAGCTTTTCTGTTGAAGTGTAGAACAATACAATTTGGTTTTCTACATCTTTAAATTCATTGATCAAGTCAATAGATCTGTTGCCTTTTAATGTGAGATTGATTGAAATTTTGATGGTCTGGATCCACAACAGCGCGTTGATGTTCTATTCTCATTTCTTGTGTTTTCTGCAATAATAATAATAATAATGTAAGATTTTATCAAGTTAGAGTTGTTGAGATAAAATTTCATTCTGTCATCAAAAGAAATGAAAAAAAGAAGAAGCTAATATAGTCTAACTAGTCCAACCAGTTTGGTTTTCACAAAAACAATTTTTTTAATTATTTTATTACATTGTAAGCTAAGTTAGAACTATTGTTCTAATTTTATAAATTTTAATGTAAAAAGGTATTGATTTATTATTAAATATATTGCAATCCAACATACTATTTTATTATTTTGTTATATGTAAGCTAATTTTGAGTTGTAAATCTAAATTTATAAAATTTTCAATTAAACAAGTTTTGATACTCCTTCAAAATTACTTTTGACAGAAATCTTTCATCCATGCAATCCCAATTACTGCATATTTCCAAAATGCTTAAAAAAATCTTTCATGTGAAAATCGATGTAAGAAAAAAAATTATCTGATAATCCATATTCCATTAAATAACAAATACTGTAAAAAGAGATAAAAGAAACCACCTCTTAGATAATTGATTTTCTCTAATATCTAATATGAGCTCAGATTTTGTTAAATAATAAATATATTTTATTTTTAAATTAATTTATAATAGAATTTATTTTAAACTCACAAGCAATTCATTCATTCTTTCTTGATTTTTATAACAGTTAATCTAACTTTTTAGAAGGCAACAAAAAGCGTGAATAACAAAATAAAAATTGCGTGAATGACGGAAACAAATGAATGATTATGCATTGTACGTGTGATAATTACTACATTGGGTGATTCGTTTCTTTGTTACTGGACTGTTGGGTCGATTTTTACAATTACTCAGGTTTTTTTTTTTTTTTTTTACAATTAAAGGTCATAGTACTAAATTCATGATCATTTTATTACTTGTTTCATCTGCATCCAATCCAATCTTTTTAGACTTAATTCGGTTAATCGGTAAAGCTCTGACTAAAGGAATTACACTAATATGCACGAGTCATGAAATGTTTTTCAGGAGCTTGTTTACTATACGTAATAGTAAAAAAATTCAAAAAAATATAAAATTTGATTTGCAAGCACATTTATTGTGGAGATCATGTTGAACGGTTTGAATCGACGATTTGGACTTTGAAAATGAAAAAAAATAGTTGTTGTAACTTTATTGTAACTCAAATTTGTTGTAACTTGATCCCTCCTCAATTTTGAATCTATTAACACAAATATTATATTTCTTTAGAAATTTAGTAGGTTTAGTTTAGAAATTTGAAGCATTTCATTTAAAAATTACATGGTAAGAATTTATTAAAATGAACATAAAAGGTTAAAAGTTTGGGACGACTTAGTTTATCGAATTTGGAATATGCAATTCATTAATAATAAAGCTTCATTTCAGTCACACAGGAGTGCACCTGCCGATCAAAACTAGCTTCTATATCAACTCAAGTGATTAGGTGAAAATTTATATTGCATGATTAAATGAATCTCTTGTGAAAATTTGCAATATAACTTCCTCAATGATATTGAAATTTTGCATATATTGAACCATTATCTAGCAAAGCAAGTCTTGTTGTTTTCAAAATTGTTAAGATTTATGCAATTTTATAATATTGTACATTGCGTATAAATTAAGATATTTGAAAAAATCAAAGATGTTTACATGGTTGCTGTCTTTTTTTTTTTGAAAATCTTCGCAGAAGCTACGAAGTCGTGAGGGGATTCGAACTCTCAACCTTTGAATAACCAATAGTCTTAGGACTTTTTTCCTAATCAACTGTGCTACCTCCCCTTTCTCTTACATGGTTGCTGTCAACAAGCAAACTGGAGTGTTTTAATGTCATCCTCAACTCTAACAATCTTATCGCGATTAAATAAAGCATTATCAGAGCTTGAAAAAGTAATCACGAGACAGACGGGCATGAAATTGTAGGAGCGAAGGTTTTTGCTACAAACGGTGTTTAATGAAGGTTAAAATAGTTTGGATCAGCTGGATCTTAGCTAATTTTTTTCTAAGGCACGCATGGAGTAGCCCAAACAATGGTGCATCTCAAAGTTCTTTCCCGATGGTGTTTCCTGGATAGTTCTGGGCCTTTTTTGTGGTGTGCTCTGAGTTGTTTTGTGTTGTATTTGTTGAGAACTTGAGATCTTGAAATATCTGATGTAACTGTGGACACTTTACTTTTTTATGCATCCCTTTGACAGTTGCTATCAAGCTTTCAAAATTACAAAAAGAAAAAGTAATCACGAGTATTTGAAATTTGCCGCAGAGTAGTAGTGTTGTAGTAGGTGCGGTTTCAGCTAATTAATTAGCTCTGTTTTCTGGGAGCGGAATTGATCCGAAGCTCTTTCGACCATCTATGTGCAAAGACCTTTCTGAACCATCTGATTCAGCTTGTATCTTAATCAATGAAGATGATGCTTGGATCATCGTTTTAACTAAAAAGGAAATATTTAAGCCACTTTTGTAAGTTTGTTAGGTGGACCTAATCACAAAAAACGGATCCTTCAGGTTCCTTCTACCGTCCTAAGGAAATTGAGTTTTATTAATGGCTTATCTCTCCATTCACTTTTTGAGTAATAATTTTAGAGGAGAACTAGGGTGTTCTTAAGCTCATCAAGTCTTTTGTGAGTTTAACTCAAAAACTCATCGAATTAGTTTCAAGTGATACATCTAAACTGTTGAAACAGATCTACTTCACGAGTGATGAGTTTACATGTCAAGTTTTTAAATTTTTGAACTAATTTAATATAAAGTCAAGCAGTCAAAAAATGAACACCTTAAAATTAACTTATAAACCATCTTTTTTACACCCTTGACTTTATACTTAATTAGTTAAATTTATAAAAGTAATAATGTAAATGCATCACTTGTGAAGTAGATCGATTTTAACGGTTTGGATGCATCGTTTGAAGCCAATTCAATAGATTTTTGAATTAAGCTCACAAAGGGACATGGTGAGGTTAAGAACACCCTAGTTTGTACTCATAATTTAAATCATAATAGTTTCTATATAATCCCAAAGCACACTTTTTATCTCCTTTTTTTCATCCGGATTTGTTAATAATGTTCTGTAGATGAAGACACTCTTATGTCTTTCTTTAATTTATATTTTTAATGATATTTTTCACTTAGTTTTTAGTAAAGAGTAAGGTAAATTAATATGAAAGTGTTTGTAGAATTTAACCGAAAACACAAATCGCTCAATATAGATTCCATAGATGCAATGGCATGTAATTTCTTAAAGTATGAATTTAAAATTTTCATTTTATTAATTTCGTTGACTCGGCTTGCATAAAAAAAATTAATTCATTCATTTTTCGTCCGCGTACTTAACTATATTTTAGAGAAAACGCGCTGTCAAATCATCTTCTTAATTTGGAGATGAAAAATTCCAAATACAAAAATCGATTTCAATTTGGAAAATTTGAAGCATCTTTCAAATCGCTGTACGAACATAAGAGAAAAAAAAAAACGAAGCCTGCACACTTTTATTTATTATCTGTGAAAGAGAAAAAAAAAAACGAAGCCTGCACACTTTTATTTATTATCTGTGAATCTCTAATTTATTGACTCATATTTCAAAAGGGGTTTCTTTTTTCAACTTAGAAAAAAAAAAAAACAACCAAGCGTGCATACATTTAGGGTTGCAAACGAACTGAACCGAATCGAACTTACCTCCAGTTTGAGTTTGGTTTGAATTAATTTCGAAGGAACTAAATTTCGAATCGATTTTACGAACTTTGTTACGACTTACGAGTTATGACTTATGGTTGGGCCATTGTTCGAAATTACAGCACTTCAATAAAAACTCAGGCTAGTTAATTTTCTTTTAAATCTTAATCATGGGTAGAACTAGGGTGTTCTTAAGCTCACTAAGCCTTTTTGTGAGCTTAACTAAAAAATTCATAGAATTGGTTTCAAGTGACGCATCCAAAACGTTGAAACCGATCTACTTCATGAGTAATGAGTTTACATGTCAAGTTTTTAAATTTTCGAACTACTTTAATATAAAATCAAGCGGTCAAAAAATAATGAAAAATGAACACATTAAAATTAACTTATAAACCATCTTTTTTTTTACCGCTTGACTTTATACTAAATTAGTTCGAAAATTTATAAATTTGACATGTAAATACATCACTCGTGAAGTAGATCGGTTTCAACGATTTGAATGCATCGTTTGAAGCCAATTCAATAGATTTTTGAATTAAGCTCACAAAGGGACTTGGTGAGCTTAAGAACACCCTAGTTCTACTCCTTAATCATGGCCTACAGCAAAGATCATGTTTAGAAAGAGCCTTTTGGTAACTCATTTTAGTCTATTAACACAACTTATATTTCTATACAAATTTGAAGGGTTTCCTTTAAATTTGAACCATTTCATTTATAAGCTATGAATGTTTTAGAATGGAGAGAAAGTCTTTAAAGGATGCGACTTAGTTGATCAAAATTGAGGTCTGTGAGCTCATTAAAGCTTCATGTCAGTCACACAGTAGTACATAATTTACATGATTAGGTGAAAATTCTAAATGGTGTGATTAAATGAATCTCTTGTGAAAACTTTACCAATATAACTCTCTTTGGGTACTGAATTTTGTATACATTCAAACATTATCTAACAAAAGGAGTTCTTTTGCTTTCAAAATTGTTAAGTTTAATGCAGTTTGACAATATTGTACATTGAGTATAAACTACTGTACTCGTTGAGATATTTGAGAAAATCAAATGTTCATATAATTACTGTCAATAAGTGAATTCGACTGTTTTATTGTCATCCTCAAGTCTAACAATCTCATCACTATTCAACAAATAACATTTTATGTAATTGAACAAGTAATGGAGTATTTGAATTTTGCCGCGTGTGTGCTGTAGGCCGGGTGTCAACAAATTTTAGTTATTTTCTAATTAGTTATATTTTCTTTTCTTGGCTTGTATATATGATTTATACCATCTATGAACAAAACTTGGTACTTTTATCGAATTTATTCTTCCCAATATAGTGAAATCAGTATTTTTTGTAACTGTTTGGTATGTTTGCTAACTTTAATTTACTTTTTCATGAATTCAATACCTTCTTTTCGTTGAGGCCAATTAGTTTACTGGATTCAATGTTATACTACATGTTACAACTCGAGGTTTCTTCCCTAAATTTCATATTATAGGATTTGCGCTAACACTTAAAATAAGTAATAACTAATGTCTTAATAACATCTTATCAGTATATGAATCCGTCCGTACAATAAAAGGTAAAATTAGATTGAGCCCTAACTAATGTTTTAATTAACATGTAGAAGCGGTCTCTTCCAGTCAATTGTACTAAGAATCCTATCTTGCATGGCAAAAGAACTATTGTTATTGTACTTTCCAAAGTGATCTTTTTACTAATCAACTAGTTCGGCAATTCTTATTGTTTTTTACTAAATTTATATTGGATGGTTCTATTGTATTGCATCCATTTCATATTGAGCGGTCGCAATAGGTTTTGCTCAATCTGTCCAATTTGAAACTAAAAAAATAAAATAAAATAAAAGTGATATACTTTTTTTTATGGTTAACGCTAAATTACCACTAACAAATATATTAATAAAAAAAATATTATTTACAAAATTCTAAATTCTATATCCTCCTATAACATAAAAGTAAATATTTGCATTCATACTCAATTCTAAAATTTAATTTCCATTTCGCTCTACGACCGGATTCGCTTCTTCGACCGTCACGCCGCTCCGACGACAATCGGATCTACTCACTGTCACTCATCGATCGAGATAGAAACTCTATGCTCCAAGCTCCGATGATACCGCAGTCTCGGCTCCAATCGACTCCTCTCAGCTCCAATCCCTCCCCTCTCGCTCCACGACCGGATCCGATTCTTCGACCGCCGTCGCGCTCCGACGATGACCGAATATATTCACCGCCACGCTTCAATCGAGATGGGACTCTACACTCTGAGCTCCGATGATACTGCTCTTGACTCCGATTGGCTCCGGATCCTCCCCTCTCTCATTCTCCTCTCCGCTCGAGGAGATAATACTGAGAAAGGAGAGGTATTGTACAAGAAGTGAAATGAAGAGTTAGATGGAGAGGGGTGGAGGGGTAGGGTGTGGTGGAGAAGGGCAGAGGCGGATCTAAGAAGATCAAATGGGGGTCAATTGACCCCCATTTAATTTTCAAAATTTTGTATTTTATATAATTTAGCGTAAAATGTCATGGTACGGTAAAATTGACTCTCATTCTCTGCATAAAGTTTGTATATAATTGACCCCATAGTTCCAATGTTTTTATATGATTGATCCCATACGTGTTTGACCTCCATTGTTCGAAAGTCTGGCTCAGCCGCTAGAGGAGGGGGGAAGTAGGGGTTTGAGGTGGCGACTGACCTAATTGCGAAAAGAGAGAAAAACAGGGAAGCGCTCCATAAACGGTCTATTCATCTATTGTGCTCTTTCTTCAAAAGTGATCTACATCGGCAAATTAATTATAAAAATAGTTCTTATATTTTGAAATTTCTACTTCCCGAAGGCTGAGTCCGTATATCCTCTGAGATATCTTAAATTTTCAGTTATTCTAAAGCCAGGCCAATTTGTCAGAAAGGACTTGAATGGTCTGGATTTTCCAGCCTTTAGAAAATGCGAATTCGGGCTGAAAAGACCTCTGGTATACTGTACGAGTCCATAACATCTAAGATAACAAAATATTTCTATTTAGATCTGGACCGTCCAATCATAGTCCGGACCAATCCGTTGACCCAAGGTGGATTGCAGGAAACTTTTTAATATTTGTGCGGATTCTGATCCAATGGTCCGGATCTAAACCGATATATTCTCTTACCTTCGGTAATATGAATTTTTGAAGAAAAAACAAGGGTCACGCCCTTATTTCATTAATTAAAGTTTGGTTACAAGATTTTTGTAACTTCCAAAATAAAAGTAGTTTGTGGCTCAGTATATCTGAACCAAAACATAGAAATAAGACTAAAAAAGAAAAAACAGAAGATAAAAGAAAGAAAAAGCGCCCCCTGATATAAGCATACCAGCAAGGCTGAAAATCTAAAAAAAATGTGAAAACAACACAACCAATAGGGATAAAAAAAAGGAGGAGAAGTCCCCTATGATCCCAACCGGGTCATAAGAGACATGAAAACCCGCTTCCTTGTTCTCCTACTGCCCCGGTATGCCTTCTTTTGCACCATGTTATATGCAGTTGGTGGTCGATTTCTTCTGTCCTGGTACCAGGTTGCTTGTACCGGCCCGGTACCAGTCCCTGTGTGACAGTCCGGCAGTTGTGAGTCCTTGATTAGTATCCAGTCCACCAGGTCCGAATCAGTGGGCTGCTGCTGCATGTGTTCTCTCGTCATGAAATTGCAATTGCCACAGCACTTCGTTTCTGAGTTCTTGTATATCTTTTATGTGCTCGGTGAAGGTTCTCGCACATCGCTCACGCCATAGGATGAATTGCGTGATTAGTACCGCTGATTTGTGTTTTGTCGGGGCTTTTGCACTTGTTAGTACCTTAATTCTTAACATACCATCAGCTACTATCATCCTTTGTGGCAGTGCCCTTTTTATCTCAGCTCGGGTCCATTTAGCTTCGGTGACCCGATAGAAACTTATAGAGTTCTCCGCGAAGGCTCACTGAATTCAGGTAAATAAATTATGATCCGATCACTCGATCCATGGCACCCAGCATCTTGCACTACACGTAGATCGGAAAGGACGCTGTTTTCTTTTTCTCATAACTTCAATGGGTCTGGCTACATGAACCATTGCAACTTCTAGTCCTTAAAGACGTATTGAAAGCAGCACATCCATCAAAGAATAGAATAGACCACTAGCAAGAGTGTTAAAGACCAACGTCCGAACAAGGAGACAGGCGACCCGCTTCGCTGAAAAAGTAACTCATCATTCAGAGCACTCACTGCACCCGATAGCGTAGGCAAGCGACCTCCAGACAGAAGGATAGCTCACTGACGACAGACGAAGAACGATTCCCTTGCCGCTCAGACGATTTGCGGGTAGTTACTTTTCGTCGAGTATTCCTTCTTTCCTTAGAGGCATAAAGCCAGTTTGCACCTTCCTGACCTTTCGGATCCATTGCTATTGAATAGGCAGCGTCAATGGGATAATCCCCTTTGATAAGCTGTTGGGAGTTATTTTCCAATGGAAGATCGACTGGAAAATGGATTCCTCTAGAAAACCTATCTTAGCTTGAGGAGAATAGACAAGAGGGAGAGAAAGAGAATGGGTTCATACAAGGCTGTTGAGAAAGTGCAGTGATTGAACATGTGTGTCGCCGTTTCCTGTGCCCTTTTGCATAAGGTGCATCTATTAACCAGTTGAAAGCCCCTTCTTTGAAGATTGTCGATTGTCAATAGTCTATTTTTCAATAACAGCCATCCAAATACCTTCATTCGCGGTGGTGCTCGTAATTTCCAAATTCTTTGTATCGAAGTTTGTATTCTTGGGCCATCCTTTAATCTCCGGTATGCGCTTCTCACCGTGTATATTTTTGTGTCCGTCCATCGCCATTCTATGCCATCTTCTTGCGATCGTGTTAGTGTCACCTCGGCCAATTTTAATTTGAGAAGTTCTAGTTGTTCCGCTGCATCGTTTGTTAGACTGTGGGTAAAGAGATGTTGTGTGTTTGTTTGCAAAGCTTTCTCCAGTGTGATGTCAGGGTCCCAAGCGTGTGTGAAGAGCTCTTGCATCTTTAGTCTCAGTAATCCATGCCCCCAGTTGTGATGCCATAAAGCAATCTTCCTTCCATTGCCAATTTTGTAATTGAAGGAGATGCAGCTGAAGTTCGCATATGTCTTTGCTTCCTTTGTGAATATTGGCGCGTCCGGCAGCAAAGTTTGTGGCATCAATTGGTGTTGCATCGGTGGTTTCCACAAAGTCTTTTCCGGCCTCCCCCATTGCCAAACCCATTTGAGTATTAATGCCTGATTGAACATTTCTAAATCCATAACACCAAGACCTCCATGTTCTTTTGGTGAGCATACTGTACTCCAATTTACCAAACTCATCTTTTTTGCTTCTATTGTCACCCCGTGCCACAGGAATGTTCGTCGTATTTTATCCATCTTATGAATTACCCATTTAGGTAGTTTGAAACATGTCATGTAATATATTGGTATTGTCGTCAACACCGCATTTATGAGAATTAGCCTTCCGGCAATGGAGAGATGTTTGGCGGCCCAGCCGGCAAGACGTGTATTCATCTTCTGGAATCAGAGGCATATATGCTGATTTCGGCAAGCTTTTGTTTGACTAAGGGAAGCCCGAGATAAGTAAAAGGGAACTTACCTAGTTTGCATCCAAGGACATCTGCCATCTGTTGTTGTTCGCCTTCAGTCCCCATGGAGATCACTAGTTCTGACTTGGTCAAATTGACAGATAGTCCTGAGACATTCTGAAACACCGTGAGCATGATCTGTAGTGCTTGTAGCTGCTGAATTTCCGGCTTTACGAAAAATAACGCGTCGTCCGCATATAGTAAACAAGGCGTCATTCTTTGAAAAGGCATTCGAAGTGCCTGTATGTCCGCGAGTTTCTGTGCGTAACGGGCGAGGAAATCTATTGCAAGAATGAACAATAGCGGTGAGAGCGGGTCTCCCTGTCTGACCCCCGCTTTAGTACGATCTTTTTGCCCAGAAGACCGTTTATCATGATTTGGGAAGATCCCGTGAGTACTAATTTTTCCACCGAAGATAACCATTCCCTTGGAAAGCCTTGATGTCGCATAACCTCTAGGATGAAATCCCAGCTTATTGTATCAAAGCTTTTGCAAAATCCGCCTTGAAGATAGCAATTGGCTTCTTGTTTTTCTTTGCCCTGTGTAATATGTGTTGCGCATAAATGAAACTTTCTGCAATTTGTCGATTCTTTTGAAAACCCGTCTGCGCGCTGTGAAGCAGTTTTGGCAAACTGCATTGTAACCGATTTGCCAGTACCTTGGAGAATATTTTTTGAATGCCATGTAGGAGACTTATGGGGCGGTAATCTTCAACTCTAGAAGGAGCCGGAATCTTTGGCAAGAGTACGATATATGAGCTATTCAGGGGTGTCATCGCCTGACCTTCCGTAATTGCGTGTTGGTATACTGAGCACAATCCGGAGTTATGATGTCACAGAAATATTTGTAGAATTCCCCTGAAAAACCATCTGGTCCAGGACTCTTGTGGTTCGGCCATTGCTGTATTGCTTCCTTTATTTCTTGTGTAGAGAATGGCGCTGCCAAACTACTCAGATCTGGCGATTCCACTGTTGGTTGGTAGAGATTGTCCCATTGCAGGTGTGGTACTGGGTTTGATGTTTTGCCTACCAAATTGACATAATGATCGAAGAAAATTCTGGCTTTTGAAATCTGGTCCGAACATGTTGTTCTATGGTGTTCAATTTCAGCGATTGTGTTGCGATTCTTTGCTATCGAAGCAAGTGTGTGAAAATACTTTGTGCCTTTGTCACCTTCTAGTTCCCATTTTATGCGCGCTCGTTGCCTCCACCTATCTTCTTCTTGCAATGCTAGTTCTGCGAATCTTGCTTTTACTATTGCCGTGATGTATTTTTCCAATTAGGTGGAGGTCCTGCTTTCTTTTATTTTGTCAACCCATTCTAAGTAATCTCTGCATGTCTGAAGTTGTTTTTTTATGTTCCTTGTTTTGTTTTGTGCCCATTCTTTGATGCTTCTTTGGATTTCCTGTAGTTTGGAATGCAATTGTCCTGCTGTTTGTGCCTGGCCGAGAAGAATCCATTTTTCTTTGACCATTTCTGTGAACTGCTGTACTCGTAACCAATAATTTTCAAATCTGAAAATTTTTGATGTGTCCCAACTTGTTCTCGCCGTGTATAAGATAGGACAGTGGTCTGATGAGGTGTTTGCTAATGCCTTCTGATTTGAGTTCGGGTATCTTGTATTCCATTCAGTTGAGATTAAAAATCGGTCTAACCTTGCCATATGAGGTTGTTGCCGTTCATTAGACCATGTGAAACGCCTTCCGTGTAATGTCGTGTTTATTAGTCCCAACGATGAAATAAAATTTGCAAAATTTACCGTTGTTCTCCTCTCTGCTGGTGTGTTGTTGTTTCTATCTTCAAAATCCAAAGTGATGTTTAAATCCCCACCTAAGATCCATGGTGTGCTGTCTGTGGGTCTTATTGCGGCAAGTTCTTCATAAAATGTATTTCGGCCTTGTGGTGTGGCAGGACCATATATACCCGAAAACCAGAAACGGGTTCCATCTGTATTGCTCTTCAGTAATAAACTTAAACTGTAAGTTTTCATTTCAGATCGGATTAAGGTGAATTTGGTTGGTGTCCATGCAATAATTATGCCTCCTCTAGTGCCTTGCGCCATTAGTGCTTCATGTTGTTGTAATCTTAAGCCACAAATCTCTCTAATTATGCGAGGGTTGATTGCATCTAATTTGGTTTCTTGTAGGCATACTAAATCTGGTTTTTCCAATAAAAATGTTTCCCGGACCGCAAGTCGCTTTTTTCTTTCATTTAGGCCTCTAACATTCCACGATATGAATTTGATTTTAACATTTTGACTCATTTGATCACAGGTAACTCCATCTTTTTCACTAAAAACTTGGGATACAAAGGCATGCTGCCTTGAATTTCAGAAAGAAACATAAACACCACCATTCTATTACCCTTCACTATTCTAACCTCTGCCATTAACATGAAATTAAAAAACATAACTAACATAACCCCAGTTTAGGACCTGCTGTCACATGACCGCATCTCTCCAGTACTTGCTGCCTGTTCTAAGTGCGTGCTGGCTCAGCCGTGGCTGCGCCTCCAGTGCTCACCAGTGATGCAATTCGGGCCTTCATCTCCTTGCTTGCTTCGGCCCCAGCCGCCACCACTATTAGTTCTGCCTGTGTGCTTGTTAACGGATCGCAGGAACGCAAGTACTCGAACTGAATCTCATCTCCGTGCGAGACCTTCCTCTTGTGTTTAAGCGGTGCTGGACTGACTTCATATCCTAGCACTGTTCGGGCTCTGTCTATTGCAGAGACATAAATCCCCTCATTTTTCCTTAGGAGGCGTGGGCTCCTTCTAATTGTATTCTCCTTTTTGAATTGAGGAGGGCCTTCAAATCCTGGTGGGGAATCCCTCTCTTCATAGCCCGCTGGGGTGTCAAAATTAATTATTTTCGCTGCTGGTGGGGAGTCCCTTTCTTCAAAGCCCATTTTCTCCAGGCTTTGAATTGTTGGTGCTGTTGGGCTTTGCATTTTTGGTGCGCCAATGCTTTCCTCCAGGCCGAGTATGGCTGGGCTTTGAGTGGTGAGAAAATATGTTGGTGGGCTGCGGTTTTGGCCTTGATTTTCTATTGATTCTTGAAAGAATAGATCTGGGAAAGTTGTTGCTGAAGGGTCCTTGTGCAAGACAGCTGGGTGGCGTGTGGGGTTGACAAAATTAATTGTCTGCAGGTCTATGTTCTCTGGCTCTGTCTGGTGGTACTGTGCTTGGAGAACAATGCTTCCCAAAGTATGTTTAACGGCTATCTGCAGGGTCCTTTTCTTCACTTTATGTTCTGTTGGATTGACAGTTCCCCTGTTCACAGCTATTGACTCTACCAAAGTCATCATAGTAGGATATAACCTCTGTTTCTTTTTCTTTGTCCTTTCTGACTTGAGGTGAGGCATTAACCAGTACAAACCTATTTTCCTGTGTTGAGGTTTGACCCGTTTCTATGTCTCCAGTGCCTAGCAGAAATGGACGCTCCATTTGTGTATTGTGTAAACGCTTATTTATGGGCTGGTTGCGTCTTGCGGGAGTACGTTGAGTCAGGCACCCGCCTGATACTCATCAGTAACCGAGTTATACTCGCTCGAGTCAGGGGAGTGTCTGCGGTGGTTGTGCTGTGCTCCCCGTGCACTTCCTTGCCGTGGGTTGTTGATCCGGCTATCTCCACCTGCCGGTTTGTAGTGTCGGAGCAGTGGGGGTGTGAAGCCATCCCTCTAGTTTTAGGGTGACTAATTTCGCATATGGATGCGCTCTCATTAGCAAAGGTCTTGGTATCAAGACCGGGTTTTGGCAAGCAACCATCACTCTAACAGAATGGTAATTTCCATTTCTAAATACCGGGGCTATTTTCGTCACGTGCCCGATACCCGACATCAGCTGGTCGATGTCGTCAATGTTTGCATTGTGCGGAGGCACCCCATAAATGCATATGCGAGCTTTGTGTTCCAATGGCGCGTAGACCATACCTTGGGTTCTTGTCCATTCAGCCAACTGCACATAGGAATGGCTGTCAACCGCGAAAACCCCCACGTGCACAGCATGATCTCGGAGATCCTTCGTCGGGAAGACGACTATGCAGTGAGCGAAAGCCGGGTCTAGCTGCCCGATTTGGAAATCGCTTGGGTGGTGCCCGAGTTGAGCAGCCAAGGTCGTAGCCAGTCATTGAGGTAAAGTCTGCTTGTTAACATTGGGGCCGACATGCACTGCGGCCGCTCGCTCTAGCTCCTCATTTAACGGGTGGAATCCATCTCTAGGAGGCACATAGACGGTTTGTTGCTCGGGTCTTGCACCCGGCAGGCGACCCGGGGGGATCATAGGCATTGTCTGCCAATTGTCCATACTCTCGTCTTTATTTTCTGTAGTGGCTTTTCCTCCTCTGTTAGGGGTGGGTTTGGTGTCTTTGTTTTGAACAGTTGGGGTCCTTTTTATATTCCTGCCAAGGTTGTGCTTCCCCTCCTTGCATCTTCCTGATGTATGCCCGAGTTTATTGCAAGTGTAACATTTAAGACTGCTTCTGCACTGTGCTTTGGTGTGTCCTCTCTGTAGACACCTATAACACTTCCCCTGTGCTCTTAATTCCTGGAGCTTTTTTTCAAGATGAGAGTTGGTAAACTTACGGATCTGTGGCTTGCGCATATAATGCTTGCTCTTTACTGTTGTCCATTCTTCCTCCTTTGGTAGTTGGGTGTCCTGTCCTTCTTTTAGTGTTGCTGCTCTAGCCGGACGTCCCTGTAGATCCAGTCCAAAGATTTGCTCCCTCTGTTCAGATATTCTTCTTGCTGTCGCTTCTTGGTTGGCTCTCTGTAGAGCATTTATGGTGGCTTCCTTGCGCAAGGTAATCAGGCTAGTCTGTCCCCTAGCTTTTGCTTCATTAACCGGCTTGTTGAATGGGATGGAATGGGCTGCTATTTGGGCATAGGTGAGGCGGGGTGGCTGAGAGTCTTGAATCGCCTTCAATGTCGCCTCCTGGCGCTTGAAGAGAGAAGTCATCTTGTTCTACTAGGTTGCATATTTGTTTTTGATCACGCGGAATAAAAGAACTCTTCGGTAATATGAATTCATAATGGATAGACGATTCAGATTTGTTTTGTCACTGCCTTCTCTAATTTTCCAGCAGGCCTATCTTTCGAGCCAAATGTATAACGAATAAAAACAAATACTACTAATCGGGTGGTGGGGTCAGTGCCTTTAGACCCGTATATTGTAAAACATTTCAATCACTCGTAGTCGGCCTACTGACAAAATAAATAAATAAGCCTCTGGTGGTGCGGTCAGTGCCGGACAAGTATCCTCTCCATTACTGTAAAAGATGCCCTTCACTTTACGGTTTGAGATTAACTCTCAGCCGCTTTGAGAAGGCTGACGGAGGAGCAGTATTATTGGACTTTGAGATTCGTGCAAGTTAAAAAGAACGGTCCAGATCAAGTAATTGTAAAAGATCCCTATTACGGTACTGAAGAAGATCTGAATTCGTCAGTGCCTGCGTCTGCACAAATCAAATAGGCTACGTGGGACCAACTGGAGGAGTTGAGCGACTTTAGGCCGTTGGATCTGGAGGGTAACCAAACCGTTCGATATTCTCCATTATGGCGGGGGCTAAATGTTTTTTTTTTTCTTTAAATTATGCATTGGAAGTACTCGCGCCATATCATGTTAATTTGCTTATGATTATAAGATTGGAAAAACATGATAGCATAAAATCTCCGATATTTTTATTAAAACCCCAAAAAAAAAAACAAATTATCAAATCTGCTTCTACCTCAAACTTATTTTTATTTCTACCCCAACCGCTCGTAGGCTGGGCGGTCTACTTTCCGGACCTGACTGCCCAGCAGGCGGGCGGTCCACTACCCTTATCTGACTGCCCAGCAGCTGGGCGGTCCGCTATAAAACCCTATAAAAGGGGTTTTTCTCTCTCCTGAGCAACACAGTATTCATTCCCCAATCCCACAAAAATTTCAGAACCGAATGAGAGATGAGAGAGCTGTCAAGCGATTTTTTCAGCGATTTTGAGGCGATGGTGAACAGTAATTCCAGCACAGTAATCCCAGCACAGTAATCCCAGCACAGTATTTCCAGCACAGTATTTCCAGAACAGTAATTCCAGAACGGAAATATGTTTGTTGCACTGTATGTGGGCGGGAAGTTTACCCGGGGTGCGGAGGGAGCACAGTACACTAAGGAAGCAGCCTACGGCTTCGAGGTAAATGAAAATACCTCATTTGTTGAACCGAAGGGAATAGTGTATGAAAAAATTAGTGTGAACCCCAACCGGTGTGATATAGATTTAGCTACCCGGATTAACACAGTAAGTGGTGGTAGACCTTACTATACCAGGTATCCAATAACTGATGAGTCGGTATGGATGAGTGTTTACAACACTTTTCAGACACAGGGGATAATGGTAATGGACTTATATTTCAGGAGAGTTCAGCGTGAACCCGGGGTTGGAACATCTAGGGAAAATAGAGGTTATGATCACTCGGGTTATGACAACCCGCGTCACTCGAGTTATGACAGCTCGAGTTATGAGCACTCGGGTTATGACAACTCGGGTCATGAGCACTCGAGTTATAACAACCCCCGCCACTCTAGTTATGACAACCCCCACCACTATAGTTATGACAACCCCCGCCACTATAGTTATGACAACCCCGGCCCCTCGAGGTATGACAACCCCCGCCACTCGAGTTATGAACCGCCCGTATCACCCGTTTATGAGAATTATGTACCTGATTTTACCACCGATCTACCACCACCATCACCTCCTCCTGAAACCCCAATCCAACCCAGATTTCCATCTGTACCACCATCAATACCTATAGTGTCATCCGTTGCTATCCGGAGAGACCTTGACCTTGATGCTGAGCTCGATGTCGTACCACAAGGAAATTTGGAAACAGGTGACGAATGGGAAGGAGATTGGGATTCTGATCACCTGTCAGAAGGTGATGGAGATTATTTACCTAAGGAAGACAGATTTCCGATTAGAGGTCGGACAGATAGGCATCCGTGCCCCACATTCAACGATACCACTGCTTTTGAAGAGGCAGACATCTCATTTTTTGGGCCGCGTGTCAGGTACAGTCAAGAGCTTGCTCCGCAGCAGGTTTACACCAACATAGATGAACTTGTGAAGAAAATACATGAGGTCCATGTTCACGGCAACTGGGAGTGCATAATTGAAAAAAAGGACCGAAGAAGGTTAGTAATTGTTTGTAAAGACGAAGAGCATTGCCACTTCAGTCTCTATGCAACCCCTGTGGGTAAGGGCGAGGCATGGATTATTAAGAAGTGTGAACCACCTCACACATGCAAGGCTGTGTCATCAAGGAAAGACCATGCAAATCTTACGGCTTCACTTATTGCCGATGTAATTGAGAATGACGTTAAGGAGGACCCATCGATGAGCCTTAAGGAGATCGCTAGACATGTCAGACGCGTTTACAAGCATGTCGTCCCAAAATACAACAGGTTGTGGAGAGGGCGTGAACTTGCGATTTGCCGAATGTTCGGTAGCTGACATGGTTCATACAACTTGCTTGCACCATTGCTGCAGGCCATAACAAGTACAAATCCCGGCACTGTCTTTGAATGTTGGAATATAGGCGTACGGACTGTCGACAACGCGTTGCAATTCAAGGCCATGGCATGGGCGTTCGGTCCATGTATTCAAGCTGTGCCATACATTAGACCGGTCATCAGTGTGGATGCATGCTTCCTGTCTGGCCGTTACGACGGGAGACTGCTGATGGCATGTGCATATGATGCTGAAAACCAGTTGTTGCCTTTGGCCTTTGCAATTGTTGAGAAGGAGGACGGGGAAAACTGGGGATTTTTCATGAGGTTCGTAAGAAGACAAGTGGTTGGCGACCGGTTCTTTTGTGTCATATCAGACCAGCACAAAGGAATCAAATATGTTTTTGATCGCCCAGATTTCTAGTGGTCGACAGCGAACGGCGATTGTGTGCACAGGCTGTGTATGCAACATGTTACAGACAACCTACACAAGAACTGCGGATCTGAAAAATGGGTTGCAGATACATTCAGAATTGGTGCCAAGAAGAAGAAGCCGAGAATGGTGGAAGAGATGTTCAAAGATTTTGCCAAGGTATGTATATTTTCACAGACTTATATTTTTTGAATTATTTAATCAAACGTTTTCTCATCTGAATTTTTTTTTTGCAGTACTGTCCAAAGGCAAATTTGTACTTACACAAGGTGGGAAAAAATAATCTCGCCGATCTGGCTGAGCCACCTCGATATGAGAAGATATTGCAAGCCCGTGATGGAGGTTTCCGATTGGAAATTATGACCACAAATGGGTCTGAGTCCTTGAATGCTGTTTTCAAGCAGAGCCGGCAGTTGCCCGTGGCAGCAATTGTGGAGGACACCTTCTACAAGTTAAATGCATGGTTTGTTGCACAGCGTGTTAAAGCCCTCGAATTACTGTCCAGGTATGTATATTTTTATTCAGAGATTTTGCTAAGGTATGCATATTTTTATTTGTTGACTTATATTTTCTGAATTACTGTCCAGAAATCAAACGTTTTCAACAAGGGTGGAGGGGAAACTAAGGAAACATAGGGAGAAAGGTGCAGTTATGAGAGTTGTCCCGTACGGGGATAACCAATTGGAATTCGAAGTGCACTGTCCAGATGAGTTTGCTCCAACCGGCCGTAGACCGGATGGGACTATGGAGTTTGTGAAAATGATGTTCAAGTATGTTGTTATTTTTGCACCTGAAAATACTGTAACATGCACTTGCCAAGGAATCCAGTTGGCCCACCTACCTTGTTCTCATGTTATGGCGGTGTGCCGGGAGAGAAACTTCTCTGAGGATGATTATGTCGCAGACATGTACCGTACCGAGTATCTTGCGAGTACTTGGGGTGCATCTTTCCATCCTTATCCCAACCAGTATCAGTGGCCGCCCTATGTTGGTGATAAAGTCTGTCCCGTAAGCGGGTGGATCAGAAAAGGAAGAAGACCCCACAAGCGTCAAGTAATGACCATGGACGAGATGGAAGGTAGGCGAATGGGACATCAGGCCCGCCGTTCAACAACTGACAGGCAGCGAGCAAGTACGGTTGATTCCTTTTATTTACTTATATTTTGTTTTGATTTTATTTCAACTGGAATGCAATGCAGATGCCATTAACGAAGCCAACGAAAGAGAAAATGCTAGAGTTGTTGCTGAGGCTACCGGTAGTAGCCACCGCAGGGGTGAAAGCCCAGGAATCGGTAGTAGCCACCGCACTCATGAAAGCTCAGGAACCGGTAGTAGCCATGGAGAGACATCCGGTAGTGCCGCAGAACCAGCTGCACCCAGACCCAGACGTCGTATTTTGAGTTTGTTCGGCCGTCGTCGCTGATTACCAAGTTTTGTTAAATTATGTTATGAACTATTCTAGATGTATATTGTGAACTATTCTAATTGGTAGTTTGTAAACTATGCAATTTTTTATTTGCCTCGATTATTTTATATGCTTCATTTTTGTTATTTTTATTACTTAATTACGTATACAAAAACTAACAACATAAAATATAAACAAACACAAAACTAATGAAATAAAGTCTGCGACATAAATTTCTAAAAATTCTACAACATAAATTCCTAAAAAATCTACTTCTTACAACGAACCTTGAAAGTGCATGGAACAAAGTCATCATCAGAGTTTGCCTGATCTGGATCAGTCACAGCAGACGAAGTGGTAGCCTTACCAGTACACGGAACAAACTTATCGTCCGATGCTGGAGGCTCTGGATCAACTTTCTTCTTTTTCAAACCAAAGCCGTAGGAGTTTTCCACAAAGTCATCGTCTGAAATTTCACACTGAACATGTCGTTTCTTCCATTCCTCCAGCTTACATGTCTCACAATTAAAAAAATCACGACATATTTGACACTTGTATTTTTTTTCCTCATTTTTACATCGATCACTAATTGACCCTCCTCTCGCTACGCCACGATCTCAGTTGCTCGCTTTCTTACCTCGTTTGTTACTGTCCATACCTCAAAATCGCCTCAAAATCGCCTGACAGCTCTCTCTTTCGGTTCTGGAAATTTGTTGGATTGGGGAATGAATACTGTGCTCATCAGGAGAGAGAAAAACCCCTTTTATAGGGGTTTTATAGTGGACCGCCCAGCTGCTGGGCGGTCAGATCATGGTAGTGGACCGCCCAGTGGCTGGGCGGTTACGTGGGGAAATTGAACCGCCCAGCCCACGGGCGGTTAGGGTAGAAATAAAAATAAGTTTGGGGTGGGAGCAGATTTGATAATTTGTTTTTTTTTTTTAGTTTTAATAAAAATATCGGATAAAATCTGTATCAATTTAAGAAATTGTAAGTTCGACAATAGATTTTAAAAATACAACCAACTAGAAAATAGGGTAAATTTTTCAAATAGAAAATAGGGTAAATTTGCATAAAATCTTTTTTGTTTGGTTCTTACATGGTCCGTACGCCTTTGACATTTTTTCCAAATAGAAAATAGGGTAAATTTTGCTGGAGGTCACTAAACTTTGTCATTTGTCATAAATTGAACACTCATGTTTGATTTGTCTCTTTTTAATCACTCAACTTTATCATTTGTCTCAATCAAGTCACTTTATATTTTTCCGTCTAAAATCTTAACGAAATATTTCCATTATGTCCAAAATATTAACGGAATGAGCATATTCCGTCCAAAATACTAACGGAATAAGCATATTCCGTTAGCATTTTGGACGAAAAAATATAGAGTGACTTGATTATGACAAATGATAAAGTTGAGTGACTAAAAAATGACAAATCAAACTTGAGTGACCAATTCATGACAAATGACAAAGTTTAGTGACCTCCAGCGAAATTTATCTTAAAAAATAATCTAACTTCTATACAAAATAATATAATGTTGTCAAACTAAATTAATTATTTGCAAAAAAAACTTACCCGCATATAATATTGCATTCACTTGAACTCATTATGCTTGTTTTTTTATTGATAGAAACCATAATCTTATTCTATATAAAATTTAACTATTTTTTATTTTGTACAAGATTAAAGAGTACGAAAAAATCAATAATTTATTATGATTAATTTTCATTATTGATTATTTTGTATCCTTTGATATTGTCAAGTTATGATTATGATGAACCATATATCAAATTGGTCATAGATTTCCTTCTTATCCTACTTAATTTTCTCTGGTAATTTCTTTTGGTGGACCATATATCTTACTCTGTATTCAATCTTGTACCTTTGAATTAAATTATATCCGTCAAATGAATTAAACTCAAATCGTTAATTGATATTAATGTACTGGAGCAATTCTCAATAATTTATTAAAAAATTGTTTATTCCCTGGTACGTAAATATTATTATTTTTTTTCATCTCTCATTTGATACACTGCTATTTGAGGATTCACGCAGTGTTAATTCTCTTGCATTTAAATGGGGTAAAGGCCCAAAATAAGCACAGGGCCCAGCGTTTACTTACTAGTAATGGGCTAGTTGATTTTTTTTTAAATCTTAATCATGGCCTTCAGTAAATGTCAAGTTTAGAAAAGAGTATTTCAGTAATATTAGTCTATTGGCACATAAATTATATTTCTTTACAAATTTGAAGGGTTTCCTTGAAATTTGAACCAAAACTTTAATATTAAGTTATGAATTTATTAAAATGAAGAAAAATATTAAAAGTATGCCACTTGGTTTATAAAAAATTGGGATCTGTGAGTTCATTAAAGTTTCATGTCAGTCAAACAGGAGTACACCGTTTAGGTGATTAGGTGAAATACACCTAGATGGTGTGATTAAATGAATCTCTTGTGAAAATTTTAGCAATATAACTCTCTAACGAATACTGAATTTTGCATACATTCAATCATTTTCTAACAAATTAAAGTGTTGTTGCTTCAAAATTGTTAAGATTAATGCAATTTCATAATATTGTAAATTCCTTAGAAACTACTTTACCAATTAAAATATTTGAGAAAATCAAAGATGTGTACACGGTTGCTGTCAATAAGAAAATTCGAGTGTTTCAATGTCATCCTCAAGTCTAACAATCTTAACGCTAGTCAATAAAGCATGTTCAGTGATTGAAAAAGTAACCATGAATATTTGAAATTTGCCGCAGGACAGTAGTGTTATAGGTGCGGTTTCTGTCTATTTTAGCCATTTTGGGTGTAAGTGCGGTTTCAGCTTATTTGAAATTTTCCGCACGATAGTTGTGTTTTAGGTGCGGTTTCACCCTGTTTTAGCCATTTTCTTGGTTTGTATGGTATATATGATGGTAAACTTTGTATCGAATTTATCCTTCTCAATACAGTAGTATTTTTTTTCTAACTGTTTGGTGAGGCCTATATATCTTGTACTACTCAAAACTTGATATTTTTCCTAAACTTTATATTTTCTGTTTGTTGAGGCGGCCAATTTGATGTACTGGATTTTATGTTACTACCGCATGTTTTTTTATTATATGATTAGTACAAGTAGGTTATGTTTTTTTTTACTATATAGAAATGAATTGTACCCGTTACTTTCAATGTTTTTTTTAATGTCATATATCTCAATATGTCCACCAAGCAAGTCATGTTCTGTTCTCGTCACAAAATAAGATGAATACCAAATTAAATTTCTTTTTTCGCCAAAAGCACATTACTGGTAGTACTCTTTTTTTTCAGTATTTTGATCATGTGTAAATTGTTTTTTTTTTTTTTTTTCAGAAAACAACAAGGGTCTAGAACTCATTTATATAAACCTTGAGTGGTTACATTGTGATCGGGTTTCCGGGTTGGAATCTATGTGTGTGATGGATGATCTATGTGTTGTGATAAAAATAAAGGAAAAATAAACAAAAAGAGGGGGGAGGGAATGAAAGTAAGAAAACAAAAAGTTTTTCTGCCTATGCCTATTCCTCGCGATCAATGTTTTGCTCGTGTCTCTGATTCAGTTCTCTCAAATCAGGGACGGAATCAAGGCCTGGGCCAGCCTGGGCCCTGACCCCTCCCCCTGGCCCAAAAAATATAGAGCTCTTTAATAAAAAAAACCCAAGGGATGCCCTTATTTCTTTGTCTCCGCACCTTCTCTGGCACCCCCTCTTTAATAAAAAAAAACTAGCACCCCTTTTGTCGGCCCGACTTGGATTTATCAACTGTCTAAGAAAAACTAGTTAGACCTCCCCTACCGATTATTTCTGATTCCGCCACTGCCTCCAATGATCTAATGAGTTTTAAGTCGACAACTTTTTTGAGACATGGTTTGTCTTCGACAGCTATGAACCTAATTACACTTTATAAACTATTAAAATTTATTAAATGAAGCGCGTGTTGTTTTGAAAGTTTATATATAAAGTTTGATCATATTTCTTTGTCACTATCCTACGCCTCATGATGTGATTACAAGGTTTGTTGCCACTTGTAATATAGTACAAAGTGTGCACAGACTGATGCTGTATTATTTTCGACCGATTTTTTTATTAATAGAAAAATAAAAAAATAAAATATCGATAATAGTGAATGATTTTGATAAAATTTGAAATCTAAAAAAACCATTATAGTGAGTAAAGAATATTTTTTATTTATCAAAAAGAAAAAGATCGCAATCTTAAGCTCAGATATCGCACAAAGGGATCCAAATCTACTGAAATTCAAAATTGTAAACAGTAACCTTGAAATCTATGAAATTCCGAATCCAGCCGTCCAACTTTTTCTGTGCACGCATCTCGAAACAGCTCCTTTAATATTTGGGTGAATACATATCGGATGGTCCGGATTCATTTTTGATTCATTTCTGATAGCAATTTTATTCCATTCGTTAATATAAATATTTTTAATAGAATTATTTTCAAAAAGTCATGTTTGCAAAATTATTAGCTTCTATTTGCTCATTTATCTTATAAATTATTTTTTTGAGATATGTAATAAGATTTTTTTTTAATTTGTGAACGCTAAAAACAATCAAAATTAATTGTATAAATATAGTGCTTTTAAAATTAACTCTTAATCAATTTCAATTATTTATATTTTAATTTCAGTTTAGTTTCATGAATATAAATGCTTTTATATACTGTCATGTTTGATTGGTAGAATTAAGTTGCTTCATAATCTTAATTCTCATATTTTTACACTGATTTGACTTAATCCGAATGAAGGAATCTATTTTTTTTTTTTTGACAAAATTGGTAGAAGGAATCTAATGTTGGAAAATAAATTTCTAGCTACGACGGTGTCGCAAACAAGCTAGAAGACAAAATAGTTGCAACTCGGGCGGTGAGTCTCCAAGTGTATTGATTTTACCCGGGTGGGTCGACCCGGACCGAGGAAACCCGGGACCCGTACCCGGACCGACCCGTACCCGATTCTAAATCCGGACTGGACCGTTCTAAAGGGTTAGGTCGGGTTTAGAACTGGTCGGATGTGGTTTTTTGGGCGAAACCCGAGCGTACCCCACCCGTTTCAACCCGCCTACTCGAACCCGACCCGCCCGAACCCGACCCCAAACCGGTCTAACCCTGCCAAACCCGACTAAACCCGACCCTAACCCGACTAAATCCGACCTAACCCCACCCAAACCCAACCCGAACCCGCTGAAAACCCGACCCGAACCCGCCGAAAATCCGGCAGGACCCGAGCCAACCCGACCCAAACCCGAGTAACCCGGCCGAAATTTGAAAATAATTTTTTAAAAATTAAAGTTATATTTTTTTTTTCCAAATTCGGATCCCCTCTGTGGCTTGCTGCCTTGCGCCCTCAAACAAAAAAAAAAAAGAAAAAAAAAAACTCCCAAACAAAACAGAAAAAAAAAAGCCAAAAAAAAAAAAAAAAACCGGACCGAACTGCCGACCCGACCCGCCCCGATCTAACCCGCCGGGTTTAGGCCGGGTAAGGATTGGCCGACTAAAAAAAACCGATTACCCCTACCCGACTCAACCCGTTGACCCGGGCTAACCCGTGCCCGGATCAACCCGTGGACCGGGCGGGTTTGAACCGGACCGACCCGACCGGGACCCTTTTCAATACACTCATCTCTTCCGATTCGAGGGTTCTTTCGGCCAATATGCGGCCAGTCGGTTTGGAATATCGCTCAATAGTCGGATCGTATCGCGGGCTGCCGAGAGATTTTCCAAACCATTGTAGCAACAATCGGACTATTCCTCCTAATTTTAAGGTAAGGTACTTCACAAACAAACATTAGCAGGTGTCCCTAGGTTTTAGGTGTTAGTTAAGTGAAATTGAATTCATGCTTGCAAAGGAAGATGAACAACTTCATTTGGAAAGTAACAACTGAGTGAACATTTTTATGATAAATAAGGTCTATATTTGGGATTACAAGTTGAAGCTGCCAAATCTTGTTCATGTTGTAAAATCGTAATACTATATCTAGATTACAAGCTGTTAATTCCAATGTTGTACAAGATAACAACCACGTGGGGTCCGCATACTCAGCAAAAGAAATCCTAAGAATGTATACAAGAATTGCTCCATCTGAGTTTCAAACCTGCAACCTCCCACACAAAAGGTATTGCCTTTGCTCCACTATATATATTTATTTAGTTTTATCAATTGATTAATGCTCCATGAAACTTAAAGTTGAGAACTAACTATAAACTTTAATCATTCCACTATGTTTCATTTCTCATACAAGCACAAACATAGATTATATATTAATTTGTATACTTCAAGTGGAGAGTTAACAGTTTTAAATCACAATAAATTATAGGTACTTTATTATATAATTTCTTTCTTTCCAAAAAGACTTTTAATTGAAAAGTGCTGTGTACCGCATGAGAATTCCCTTGAGCAAATATGTAAATCACTATATGTCAGAACAGAATACAGATTTTCAGGTAGAATTGCTATAGAACTTTACAATATGCAACAAACCACATTACCAGTGCAACTAAAACAAATTCGAAGTAACACCAGTACTACTCTTGCAATTTAAATTTTAAACAATTATTTAGAAGACAGAAAACAGTAAGCACCAACTTCTACAAAAAACAATCTCTATGACTCATTGAACCTCTGCTTTGATGCGCTTTGCAAGCTGTTGTATCGGCTCCTTCACCTGTCAAAGTTGCAACAACAACTAGGTCAGTGAACTATAAAACAATAGAACTCAAATGAATAAAACAATTTTGGGGGCAAAAGTAATTGTGTCTTTTTTTGGAATTATGTTTAGATACAAGTTTTCTCTAATCCTCTGATTTCCTTGGATCCTTAATTAATTTCCCATTGCTTAGAATTTGTGTCATTGTGCTATATTAAGTGTCCTCAGCCTTAACATTGCTTTGGTTTTCAACTATTAAAAGTATAGATTTACAACATAAGTTCTGGTTTTCTTTTCCTATGTACATTGCCATCATCGACAACCACTGTATGTTTCCGAGATAATAGGAGCCAAATCATAAATGGCCTAAGAGGCACTTTCTATAATTCATAGACAAGGCTAACATGAGTGGAGAGAGGGAGGGAGGGAGGGAGAGAGGCTTGGTAGCCACTACTAAGTTTTTCAAAAAAAAAAAAACAGAGAGAGAGAGAGAGAGACTGTGCTAGACTTCCTCAGTCGCTTGTCTGCGCTGGATTGGATATCATCACCACTGTTGGCATCACGAAATCTACCTCTAACTTTTTCACTCAGTACTCCACTCTCTAGCGATTCAGCAGGCTTAAAAAAAGTAAGTGAATTCTCATTAAATCAACCAATGTAAGTTTTAATAGGGAAGATAACAGGAAATTGGCTTCACTAAAGTTACTTCCTTAAGTAGTAGTAATAGAGTGACAACAGTACCCCTCGCATGCTCATAGGAGTGCTACTCCGCTCTCTGTCTTTTGCAGAAGACATATTGTTTTGCATCTTGGATCTCTCTCGGGTCCCAGTCTGATCAGAGCCGACTGAGTGGACTCCACCCATAGTTGACCAGTCTTGCATTCGTTTATCTAACAAGATAAAGGATATATTAGGGCCCTTTTTGAAAAACAAACCCATGAATATTGTGTCAGAAAATATGTAAAAAGGTTGAAAAAAGCTTGTTACATAATACGAATAAACAACTGGTACACCATTTATTGGCTTTCAAGAGTCCTTCATAATGTAACAAAATTATTCCCTATAAACAATAGAATGAACTTCAAAAACCTTTCTTTGGTATATCACACATACAAACATAAAAAAAGCTTTCCTGAGGCCTTAAAAGTTACCTTTTGGGATATCTAACTCATCAAACTCAAATGCCTGAGAGCTATGGTTGTCAAGACCCTGTCGAAGCAGACAGAGACCCACCCAGTTAAAGAGTCACATAAAATCAATTGTATAATGGACAAAAGTGCTGGTATGTGCAAAGAATTTAATTTGCTTACCACTTCAAGTTTTTTTTTTATTTCAAGGAGCTTTTTGTTAGTGATCTCAGAATGAACAACTTGCTTACCTGTAAATAATTGTTTTTGTACATTCAAAATTCAAATAAAGAATGGTAATTTAAAATTATTTGGGCTGATGTGATTATATGCAACCTAGTAAAATACAGACAACATATAAGCTGGATAATTCTAGACATATTTAACACTAACTTGTATATTTTACACATTGTTCTTTATCAGAATGTTAGTGATAGTTCCTTTAACTGACATAGTAAACATTGAGGATAGATAGCATGGAGTAAAACAACATTTCTGAGACAGTACAGTTAAAAAGGAGAACATACCACCAGAAATGGTTCAGTCAACAATCAACAACTCTTCTACCCTTTTTTATTTATTTGTCTTATGTTTTTCACTTATATAGCTTAGTGTAGTTCATTGCATAACTGAGCACAATTAGCATGGAGGAAAGTGCATATCCAATCTTCTACTGGTTGAATTTTTGACAAAACCATCCTGGATCATTTGGTCAATCAGCTTGCGCACAGTGTTCTGGCTTGTTTCTCCATCCAGCTTTTTGTGTAGCTTTGCTACTGACACAAAATCCATGGGAAGGACATGATACAGAGCCTTTGAGAAAACAATCAATTTGTTAGATAGGATAACCTTTCATATTACAATGCTGACTGAAACAGGTCATATGTGGTATAAAGTAATAGCATTTTTAGTGTTTTACTTCTCATTTTTGTTAGCATTCAATCAGTTAACTATAATGTGATTAGCCAATTTTTCTTATTTTTCTTGTAGAGGTAGAAATTGCTTAAATGCCATGTATCAATAGTGAAAAACATTGCATATGTTGCCATATGTACTGCACCTGCAGTGCATTAATTGTAGACACAGAAAACAAAAGATGTGCCATATGACCGATAGTAGTATACAGCCCTTTTGCATACCTTCATGTACATGAAATCCTCGTCAGGACCCTTGTTGACTTCTTGTGGTTTTATCACATCTTGCATCACTACTTCTTGCTCTCCAGTTGGCATCTGGCAGTTGGACTAGCAATGGGAAAGAGGTTATATCAATCTGTAAATTAAAATGATCTAGTACGACAGGAGCAATTGCAGGTTTGTTTACCTTGCTTATAGTAAAGCTGTCCTTGCTTGCTCTGGCTAAAAGCCCTTGGTTGACTAGATTATCCAGAATTTCTATAAACAAGGATGTTAGTAATTAAAGAATTTTTTTATTACTAATAAAGATTTGTTATACAGGACATTTGGTTCTCAGAATAAAATAGAAAATACTAATTGTGATGAGGTCTATAACAGTGAAAAGTAAAGCTGCAATTTACTGAGAGGGGATGGTAATAAATTTAATGTAACTCTGAATACCAGTACAAACCAGGCAAGTATATTACCCTTCTTTTACTTATCTCTTATTCATCTCTAACAATCTGACCCAGGTTTAAAAGCCTAAGTTAATACATTTCTGGAATCCTAAACAGAATCCTATGAAGGATAAGAGTTCAAAACGAATACAAGGTTTCATCAGATACATATCTGCTGCTTTTCTCTCCTCAAAGGCAGGTTGCTGCTACATTCGATCTAAGCAAACAAACATGATTTATACCAACACCAAAATAGACCTCTCCCCCTATAAGTACTTCAATGGTGTGGATCTGGTGCTTCATTTTACATTGGGCTTCAAGCAAAAAAGCAGCAGATATGGACTGAGACTTGAACCAATGTCAACATAAAGTACCAGAATAAATTTCCATGCAGGCTATTACACTATGGATTACCATAAGTACCAGAATGAAACACGTGGTATCATTACTAAAATAATAAATTTTATTCAAATCTTAACATGATGTCATGCCCAACTACCTTCAATCAGTGCCTGCAAGTTTTATACAAAGAGAGAATTATCAAATTTGCAGATGGAAATAGAAAAGACAGATGTATATGTGTAAAAGAAAACTTACCGAAGAAACCTCTGGGAAGTATGAGAGAACATCTGAGATATTAACAGTGTTGATTTCCCTAATTTTTATCCATTCTCTTACTAAAGCTGTCAGTTCATCCATATTTGTTGCCCCCATTGCATTATCTTGAGTCTCATCTAATGATAACAAGAATTTTTGTTAAAAAAAAATGTTCAGACTTGGAATAGAAAGAAAGCTAGTACTGTGTGTCACCACTAAATTTTGTATTCTTATGTGAAAAGGATCACTGACCATCAGAAATTGAACCATTTGCTCCATTTTCCTTCTTGGGAACTGTCAAATTACTAATTCAGTTAACAAGGAGGTATATCAATCATTTTAAGGGGGAAAAAAAAGATGACAAATGTTCTTGTTTTAAGGTACCATTAGGAGCAATGATGTAGCGATCAAGTTCAGCAGTCCCGATCTGAAAATTTGTGGTATTGAAAACATTTAAATTATAAACATAAGTTGAACTTCTCTTTTTGAAGGAGAGTGGGCTGGATGCCCATTCACAAATATATTAATAAACGAAAAAATTTACAAAGTGTCCGTTATTTACTTAGCTAGTACAATGTCATTAACTGCAAAAAATGGCAACTAGTAGAGAGGAATATAAACTAGCATAACCCTCTACCATACATTGTACTTGATTTGGAGGTTGGCACCAACTGTAATTTTAACTTGACCAACAAAATATCTATGTATTTTATTTGGAGAATATTGTTTACAAGTAATCCAAAGGCAACAAATGGAAACTCCCAAACAATAGTAGAGCCAGGTATATCAGTACCTCGATGCTAAATCAGAAATGTGGCTGAACACACAGAGAAAGAGAATAACCTCACTGTCAGAAGAGTCTTTTTCATCTCCAGAATCATCTCCCAGGCTCATATCATCACCCGGGGCATCTCCATTTTCATCCTCACATGGATCAAGAACACTCTTAACCTACACAAAGAAAACACATAGGCAAACGTACACCCACATGATGAAAAAAAGAATGATCATATTTATCATTATAAAAGGAACAAGAAAATAGTATAAGGCAGGATTTCAATTTCAGCCAGTAATGCAATCAATAGCACAATAGGTAAGTTAACGTCTAGTATATCAGTACACGCAATAAATACATTTGCAGATGTCATTTGACTGTGCTATTTTTCTCTTAAACATTAATTATGCACTGATCCCTACAGGCGTAAGCTGGTACTAGACCAATCAGGTATAGTACAGGTAAAAGGAGTACCTTGAGGGCTAGCACAAGGTGCTTGCTATCTACATTGCCAACCTCCATCTTTAAGGGATTCCTGTTCCATATATTCACTGCTTCGTTCTCTGTGCAACCTCTGAAAAATGGGGGCTCATAGTCCTCAGGCTGTAATGATAAATGTTCACAAGAAATTTTTTAGTAGAAAGCCAATCTTTACAGTAATTGCATGCATTTTGTTGGAAGGACTGCAACATTAAAGTAATTAGACTGAGAAGTGCTAAATAAATTCTAACAGTTGTCTTTTGGATTTTCCTTTTTTATTGTCATAACTAATATCTAAGCTACAAATAACACTAGGTGAGAATCGACAGCATAAAATGGTGATGGAACTTACAATAAAAGGGAACAACAAGATAAAGATTGGTCGTATGATTCAACTGATAACCAGTGATATTCATTTAGTGACCAGCATATGCTGATTAAATGGTCCGTTCGATATCAAACCCAAAATTAGCCACTACATATATTTCCAAAGATCCAAACTATGTAATAGAAGTACAACATGTTGGGTCAAAAATTCAGAAATTCGGATAGTTAAAGAAATTAATCAAAATAAATCAAGTTGAAAACAA
This sequence comes from Carex parvula, assembly GCA_025461045.1. Lineage (NCBI taxonomy): Eukaryota > Viridiplantae > Streptophyta > Magnoliopsida > Poales > Cyperaceae > Carex > Carex parvula. Next base: position 131,802 of record JAJGRW010000830.1, read on the forward strand.
TATTTACCCGGATCAATTTCAAAGCTACACAATAATTTACTGATAGAACAACTTGAGATGGATGTAATCTCATACAATTGTGCCTTTCCTAACTAGGTACACCCAAGCAATAATTTTATCCTGGTTTGGTTGAATAAACACAAATGAAAGGAAAAAATAACTTCACATCTCAAGCTCAGACATACCGTGACTTCATCATAGTATAACAGCTTCATCAGAATGGTACGCTGGAATACAACAGTAGAATTATCAATATATATCCTCTTCAGTATGATACTGGAACTTCTTTTGTGGGAATTTATGCAAAAGTAACTTTGAAATAGTCATCATTGACAACAGCAACAACACTCACAAAAGTAAATGTCCAAAACTTTTGTATTATTTGCAAATATTTTATGCATAGATAGTGGGTTGGCAGGGGAATATTCCTTTTAAATGTGGATAATTTTGCCGTACCCATAAGAAGTTTCCTTTTTCTAAGAGAAATTGAAATAGAACATAGAAATGTGAACCAGTTAAGCCAAAGAAAAAAAATATTGTTGGAGTTTAAAGTTCAAAGGAAATAGTTATAACAGATTTGGCTGAGTCAAAATTATAAAGTTAGAATCAATTAGTGCACTTAAATAAGATTTTACTTGCGCAGTGCTACATGCAAATAATCCCACAAAAGTTAAAATGGGTTGCAAAATTAAATTTGAAAAATTCTGGAAGTTAGGAAGATAGAATTTCCATTTTCCATGAACAAGAACAATAATATGTACCTCTTGTGGCATCTGGTCAAGAGTTCTCATTAATGAAACAAGGGTTCTGATCATCTTGCACGCAGAGCGCCTACAAATAGATGAATTTCATATTTTCTTTTAATTTTCTGTATTTTTTAGCTTTATCTTGCTTTAATTTTAGAGTGAGTTCCTCTGAAACTTAATACTGATCAATAAAGGGAGAATTTGTCCAAAGAAAGAGGAATATATCAGAATAAAGGAACCTCATTTGATCAGGTGTAACATCTGCTGTATCAGACTTGAAGGTAGCTGCAGTATTTTTGTTTCCATTGCAGATCATGTTCATCTGGACCTCTTCTTCACTGGTCTTAGGATAGCTGAATGAAACTGTGCAAATATTAAACAAAATATAATTAACATAAAATTCTTATCTGTTTGACAGACTTTACTGAGCAACACACCTGATCTTTTGGTGTCTGACTTGCAGTTAAAACAAAGGATTAGGATACTTATACCTTCCGTTTGTTTTTAACTTTTCTTGTCACATTTGGTTTTCATTTGCAAAGCTGAGGATAAAAGTAAAACAGCACTAGTTTTGTTTCAGGACAATGGAAGATAAGTTAGGATTGTTTGGGATTGATTACATTATCTAGGGTTAAATACAGTTGAAGGAACTGGTACAATACCTGTCAGATTGGGGCTTGATGACTAGTAACTACAGGAACACATACTATTACTCATAAACCTGCTAATTTTTATTATACCTATATATAATTAACCAATAAATATGTTTAAAAGAATAATACCAACTGCATATAGATAATATTGTGTCACTAAAGAACTAGACTCTGTAGCCATGCCATTGGAGATACAGGGGATAAAGCAGTGATCTGACAATGTAATAGTAGATAGTTACATGAATATTCTTCAATCATGGGGCCTTCCATTTTCTCACAGATGCAGAAGAGGAGTGTCTTGAGATACTTCTTTTGGAGGGCATCATATACTCCTACAAAATATTTAACCAATGAAGAAGAAACTTAGACTGAATTTGTTTGCTGCAGTTATATTCAACCTGTATTTATTTTAAATTAAGCTTGAATTTCAGCCATAATATATCATATAATGTGCCTCAAGCACTGAAAAAAGATAAAGACAAACAACAGATTTGGCCAAACTAGGTCTAACCGAAAAGTACAAACTTTTCAGATGTTAACATTGAAGTGGACCTACAGAGAACACATAAGTTGATTGAATCTGATGTTAATTTTTACCTTTCTCCATCCAATCAATCAGCCTCCTGGACTCCTCATCCATGGGCATCAGCTTTTTAATCTTCATCTCTTCAATAGAGAAAAAGAAGAAGAAGAAATTAGAAAAAAAAAAAAAATAGTTGAAAAAAAAAGTAACATAAACAGAAAGGAAGAATGCTAACCTAAGAAACAGACTTGTCATTGAAGTGCTTCTCAGGGAAGAGGCCCCTAATGTAGCTTATGTTGTATATCGCTATCCTAAGCAGATTTCTAGTCTGTTAAAATATATATGATTAGCTCAAGTTAGAAAAGTACAAAAGTAAGGTTTTAATTTACTCATTTAAACTAAACAATCAACAAGACTTTTCTGGTGCATAAATAAATAAAGATCTTCCCATAGAAATTAGGAATTAAAGTACCTAGTTATCCTTAGATCAGAAAGAAAACAGTCAAAACACGTAATTAGAAAGGCAATATATGTAAGAGCTAAGATGTATGGAATTAATATTTTAAGAACGAGCTGGGGGTTAATAAATAGATCAGGATATTAGAAATCAAACAGATCACGGTGATGAGAAATCCAAAATAAAAAGAGTTGTAACTCGATAATTAAAGAAGCACAAATGATGATAATCAGACTTGTAACTCGATTAAGTTCAAATTAAATAATGGAAGAAACCTCATACATATGCCAGACTAAGAGATCAAATGTATGAAATGTCAAACCGATATAGATCTATACGTTCAAAAAATTTGCGAAAGGAAGTAACAAAACAAGCAGGAAGTGGATTAATGGAACATTATCGTCAATGACTAAAATCGGACCCAAAAATGCATCATTGAACAAATCTAGCTCAAGTACTACTGAATAAAATCTAATTTGAGTACAGGAATAGATCATACCAAGAGAAGCGAATCCTGCTTAGTTATTTCAGCCACCTTGACCTTTTGAGCAACTTCCTGCGTTTAGATTGAACGAAAAAATTGTTATTTCAATCGGAGAATGATTTTGTCGAATAAAAAATCAATCGCGCACAGAAAGAGAGATGGTACCATTGTTAGATGAGGTACGAACTACGAAGATTTGGAATTCTGAGGGGCAAAGAAGACAGAGAGAGAGAGAGAATCAGTCTCTCTGTCTACTGAGGCGAAAACTGGAAATCGGGCGCAGAAAGGGTGTATATATAAGTAATAACAAAGACGAAATTCAAAATTATTTAAATTTTGGGGATATTGTCGTAAGTAACCCTCAAAAATGTTCAAATATAATTCTTGTTTTAGCCATCAGAAACCTATGAATTTTCTCTCACTGTTCATCTACATATATATAAACAGGAAAGAAAAATGCATAATCTGAATACTTGTAAATATTTAAAAGATAAAGCATGTGTGAAATTCTTGTTTTATACAGTGGTGGGATGTTTCTTATATATTCCCATTATACAGGGTTGTGTACATAAATCTGTGAAAACCTTTTTAGTGATCAGTGTCAGGACAAGTGAGTATCAAATTGTTTTATTTATCAAATCCATTAATTACCATAACGGAGATGTTCTGTCTTCTTTTTGTGATCACTTAAAAGTTCTCATTATTTCCGAAATGGAGATGAAAGACATGTTCTCAATTTTTTTCGTTTTCAAAATTCTAACCGTTCTTACGATTTAGTTACAACGGATTGAACATAATCAACTCATATGATGTTTTAAAGAATAACAATAATGATTAAGACAATTTTTTTATATGAAAAGTTTTGTGTTCAAAATTTAATAAAGAATCACTATGAATATTTAATGTTTAAAAATATAACTTCATATGCGTTGAAAATAGTAGAAACTTTTATTAATAGCAGAAATTCTCCTATCCTTATCTCTTTATTTTTTTTTAATTTCAAACAATTAATTTGAACTGTTCAACATAATCACTATATTGAAATGTGCTTAGAGTCCAAATTTAAAAAAAAAAATCGTATCTCATATCCTTATCTTTTAATCTCAAACAATCGATATGAACTCTTCAACGTTATCTCTATATTAAAATGTGATTGGAGTTCAAATTTTATATTTTTTGAAACAAATTATTATTTTTTAGGTAAGTACAAAATTATTGTTTTTTAATAGATTTAAACCATCCAAAAACAGTGATTTTGCACCATGTACCTAGCTAACTAAAAAATAGCAAAATATTTTCAAAAAAATATTAAATATTGAACTCCAAGCATATATATTATGAAAATCATGTTGAACGGTTAAGATAGACTATTTGAACTTTGTTAACAGAATTAAGAATATGAGACATGAAAGACACGAGAAATTTAAACCTTACTCTAAGTAGTTTATCACTAAAAGAGAGAGAGAGAGAACAGTAAGTCACAGAATCAAGGTAAGAAACTACTATAAATCTGCAGCAGTCAAGCTTTCAAAAAAAAAAAAGCCTACTATAAATGCTTTCGTATTGCACTTGCTGGTATAACCAGTCCATAAACGCACTTTAAATACTCTCGTACGGGATCTTCATTGAAAGGACAATCCTCAATCACCACCTCATTTTGTCCTATTCCTTCAGCTGAAATTCAATGGCAAAGACAAGAAACTGTAGAATAAAAAATTAATAAACCATTATGGGCGCAATCGAAAATTAGTCACTATGGATGCCACAATTCAGTGTAATTACTTTTGACGAGAACAATTTTTATCTTGTGATACCGTCAGAAGTTCTCCTTCAAAAACTTTAGAAAGACTTTTTCAAATCAAGTCAACACCGTGATATCACTATAAACTATTAAGAGTATCCCAATTTATTTGACCTAATCAACATTTTTACAGGTCAATAATTTTTGGGTGGAGTTTTGTCCAAACAGCTTTGAACAAAGTCTCATCCAAAGTTTGAACTAAACCGTCCGATTTATATTAAATTTCGTATAAATATTTAAATTCTACGAGCCATTTAAATTTATTAAGTTTTAAATATGTTTTCACGAATCTCAATGTAAATTGGATATTTAAGTTTGACTTTGAATGAGTCTTTGGCCAAAACTCTTTTTTTTGTCTAGTCAATACTCGATAACATATGAACAGGGGAGTATCCTCTACGATACCTGGCTGCGTAATACACTCCAGCCAAGCCAAAAATACTTCATATCCAAATTAAAATTCGTGTCAGATTAAATAGACGGCTAAGATCTCATTCTACACAGTCAGATATCACATGGGATCTGAATTTAAAAACGGGGCAATGTTTTTTCTTAAAACTATATACAGTCCGTGAAGCCTGGTAGAAATTCATGGCAGGGGCAGGCAAGACTGATGTGAAACGATCGGCTCTGAAATGCATAACGGGTAAAACAAAACAATGAAACATATTATACAATTAAATATTACACAGAAAATCGTCCTTCATGTACGCATGGACCACGTGGGTGGGGTCCGCATAATCAGCATAAGCAAATTCTCCGTTGACTCGTGTCGCATGCTGAATGGGACAAGAGATTGCTGTGGCGCTTTGTATGTTTTCTTCAGCGTGTATGATCTTCGAACGCTGGATTCAAAAATTACTACTCGAGTAAAATGTGCGGCCTCAGAAAATCAGGCCCGGTGGTTTCCGGTACAGGGCTGCACAAAAAATTCGTATTTCATAATTCGATTCGAATTTGATTCGAAAAAGTTTGTAAAAAATTCGATTCGAAATTAATTCAAATCAAACTTAGTTCGAAATTAACTCAAACGTGAACAGTTAATTTCCACTGATAATGAACTTCAATGTTTTATTTATGATAATATTTGAATTTGTAATAATTCTAAGACTTTGGTGATTGTTCTGTACTTCTATTGTTATTTAAATTGTACTTTGAATACTTTGAATATTTGAAAACTTTGGTGATGTTGCTCCCGTTGGCTATTTGGAAAACTTTGTATTTTGTGATTGTACTGAACTTTGATTGATTGTACTAAACTTTGGTGTTTGATATAAATTTTTGGTATTTGTAATGAACTTTGATATAAACTTTGGTGTACTGTGTAATTAGAATTCAGAATGCCTGAGTTTTTATTGAAGTGTTATAATTTCGAACTATGGCCCAACCATAAGTCATAACTCGTAAGTCGTAACAAAGTTCATAAAAGTTCGAAATTGAGTTCATAAAAAATTCGATTCGAAATTGAGTTCGTTCGAAATTAATTCAAACCAAACTTAGTTCGAAATCAATTCAAACCAAACTCAAACTGGAGGTAAGTTCGATTCGATTCGGTTCGTTTGCAGCCCTATGTGAAGCCAACTAGATGCTTGCAAACATGTGTATTTGATTTGGAGTAATTACATAAAAACATCCAAAATCTTTTCTGAGGTTTCGGACTTCATGACTTCCAATGTTAATTCAATTACAGAAATTGTATTGCATCTAGTAATTGTGTAACTTCATGTTTCGAAATTAATATATTCACTTAATTTATTATTCGGAAAAAAGTTGTTGGTGTTCATCTCTGTGATGTTTAACAAAAAAAATACTTTAATCTATATTTGATTTAATTGAAGCATGCCAAATTCGGTCATGAAATTATGAATAAACAAAAAAATGTGTTCTCTGGGGTTAAAAAAATCATAACACTAACGTTTCATTATTTTTTAATATCAAGATGTAATTATCTTATAAATATATCTCTTGTATACATAAGATTAGTTCTTGACACGTAATTTGAAGCACGAAATATTTGTGGTGTTATTTTCGAGAACAGAGTAGGTCCGATGCCCATCGACTTTTAGGTTCAACGAGCATGATGATCGTCCGATTTAATTTAAGATTTGTGCGCACGAAAATTGAAACAGACATGCACGAAGTTTAAAGCATTTTGCACGAATCTTAAAGTAAATCGACAGTGATTAACTCATCAAACCAAAGTAGGTCCAATGCCCATCAGACCTACTCTCAAGTGGTTATTTTCTGACCAAAAGTCCAAAGAATAACAAAACATAAATGATTCTGAGATTCAAATCAAAACAGTTTATTGTTCATGAAAAGTTGATTGTCATGCTTATTTAATGAGAAGGTGAAATATTATGATCAAACATGTTTCTTATGCATATATTGTTATAGTTATACATATATGATATTCTCAAGATATGGATTTTATATATGTAAAATAATTTAATTGAAAAAATGAGTATAACGAACTTTAGCAAGCTTTAAAATCTTAATAACAAAAAAATACATTATGATTTAGTGAAATATTTGAGTAAATAAAAATATAGTATTAAACATGATCTGAACATTGTAAATTATAGCAAATTAAAATAATATATACAATTATGGTAAATGCGGAGCCAAAAGAATCGAGATAAATTATTTAAAAGCAAATTAATCGATTACCAGTAGATCTTCTTAAAATAAAAATAAGAGTAAAATTGAATTTCTATATGATATCTCTCCCTTCATCTAGATATTTATTCTCCAAGAACAAAATTCTTACAAGTGCGTTGTTTTTCACAAAGGAGACTATTTTAGCTAATAACTTGAGTGAGGCTACGGTGCTATGCATAGCATGGATTGGGTCCGTGTTACGGCTCAAAATTTGACTTTTCAAAATACTAACGGTCTATCCGAACCGTTCAACATGATTATAAAGTGAATATGTACTTGCAAACCAAATTTACATTTTTTTTGAATTTTTTTACTATTTTTTTAGATAGGCTGTTTTTGGATGGTCCAGAATGTTTAGATCAAGTGATTTTCGAAAAAAATAGTAAAAAAATTCAAAAATGTAAAATTTGATTTGCAAGTACATATTCATTTTATAATCATATTGAACAGTTCGGATCGACCGTTAGAATTTTGAAAAGTCAAATTTTGAGCCGTAGTACAGACTCAATTGGTGCTATGCATAGCACCGTAGCCTCACTCTAATAACTTATGTAAAGAAGGGGCTGATGATAATGGTGGCCAGCAACATACTCCTATATATATATATATAGAGAGAGAGAGAGAGTTGGGTTACGGTGCTTTGCGAAGTAAAGTGATTGTTTTACTTCACACTCATATTTTGCGATTTCAAAGTTTAAAATATCGATCCGAACCGTTCAAATTGATCTCCATATTAAATTGTGCTTGGAGACCAAATTTTACATTTTTTTGGAAATTTTTATTATTTATTTAGAATTTTTGAAAATTGTTGTTTTTGATGGTCCAGGATTTTTTGAAAAACAGCGATTTTCAAAAATTCTAAAAAAATAGTAAACATTTTCCAAAAAATGTAAAATTTTGTCTCCAAGCACAATTTAATATGGAGATCAACTTGAACGGTTCGGATCGACATTTTGAAGTTTCAAATTGAAGATATAAACATGAAGTAAAACACTTGTTTTACTTCGCGAAGTACCGTAGCCCAACTCTCTCTCTCTCTCTCTCTCTCTCTCTCTCTCTCTATATATATATATATAGAGATAGGCTATGGTGAGTTGTGAAGTAAAACGTCGTTTTACTTCACGCCATATTTTTATTTTGAAAATTCAAACAACCGATCCGAACCGTTCAACTTTTTCTAAATATTGAAATGTGCTTGGAGACTAAATTTTACATTTTTTGGAATTTTTTTACTATTTATTAAGCCACTTTGAAATCGATGATCCACTGTGAACAGTAAAAAACAGTAAAATTTTCTGGACCACCGGATCAGCGATTTTCAAAGTGGCTTAATAAATAGTAAAAAAATTCCAAAAAATATAAAATTTGGTCTCCAAGCACATTTCAATATAGAGAACATGTTGAACGGTTCGGATCGGTTGTTTGAATTTTCAAAATGAAAATATGAGCGTGAAGTAAAAATGACATCTTACTTCACAACTCACCATAGCCCAGCTCTATATATATATATATATATATATATATATATATATATATATATAAACGAGTAATAATCATCCATATATAAGATGTTTTCTTTATAAATTTTATTTTCAGAACATAAGTACAAAAAAATAACAGAATGTTGATTTTTAGTTTCAAGTGCATAAGTGTACAAGTTTATTGGTCTGAAAAATTGATTGTCATGTTTATTTAAAGAGAAGGCAAAATATTGTGATCAAACAAATTATTTATGCATCGATTGTTTTCGAACTTTTTTTTTTACCAATTTTGAGGAAAAATTTATGTAGTAGCATATTTTCTTTTATTATGTTTAGACAATTTAAGGTCATGTCTCACATTGAAGCTTATTGATTTAATCTTGCCTAAACTGTGTGATTTTAACATTGACAAGTCACTAATTGACTGAATCATCTTATCTTGATTGAATAGTTAAGATCAAACATAGAGTGTATGTCCTCATTTAAGAAACCCTATGATTAGATTTCAAGAAAAAAAAAATCCTATGATTCAGTGACCTTAGGGGTGGCAAAAAAGCTCGTAGCTCGTGGCTCGATCCTAACTCGCTCGTTAATAGCTCGTTCGTTACTGGATCGAGCTGTTAACGAGCCAGCTCGCGCACTAGCTCGGTCTACAATTAACAAGTTCAAGCTAGGGCCTAGCTTGCTCGCCAGCTCGGCTAGGCATCAATTTGTGAATTTGTATGATTTTGTGTGCATTTTATACTATTTAGCTCGGTCCAGCTCGATTCAACTCGATTCAAAAAGTATGTAGAATTTATTTTCTTCTTAAAACAAGATCTAACTAAACCTAGCGAGCTAGCTTGGGCTGGCTTGTCACGATTTCAAGCTAAAGTTTTAGCTCGGATGTCCTAGGTCTAGCTCGCTCGATTGTAGCTCGGTCTAAAATTAACAAACTGAGCTAGAATCTAGCTCGGACCGAGCCAACTCGTTACCACTCCCAAGTGACCTCACGATGTCGTCACAAAATTACTATAGTTCAACTACGAATTCACATCGAGCAGTGCAATACCTAAGGTGCAATTAATGAATCCGTACCGTTCTTTTATTTTAGCCCAAATCTCAAAATGAACCTCTTTTAGTTTTCATATACACCGAATTGAATTTGATCCAGCTCAAATTAATTTGAGCTCTCATGCAATAGTCTCACATACCTGAGGGGATACGGACTCTTCAACAACCCTACTTATTGTTTTATCTAAATTTTTTATTTATATTAATATAATATTTAATTACAATTACATAAAGTCTTCAAATGACACCCCGAAAGTCTTCCATTATTGATGATTATGCGTATGTGTTGCTTTCCAAGTCCAACAACCCAATACATTATTGATGATTGAATTATACATGGAGCTGGAGCATGGTTAATTCATAGACGACACTATAATTCTGCCACTGGTAGTGACATTTTTCTTTAAATATATATATCTAGAGTGGCAAAAATAGCACGGCGGAGTCGGCTTCGTCACGGAACGGCACGGTTACGGCATGGATGTGTGTCAGTTACGTGCCGTGACTCGCGTGTCCCATGTCGTGACCGTTCGAGTGCCGTGTTCATCTTTTGAAACTTAAGTACGACACGGCACGGCATGGCAAGTAGTCACGTGAGTCACGTGTAATTATGACAATTAGATATTAATTTAATGGTGAATCTTGAATAAACTAATCTAAATTATGATTAAATGGTCACGTATAGTCACGGCACATTTAGACACGGTGTGATTCACGTAGCGTGACCACACGCGTTCAGTGATCACCTTGATATTTTGATCACGGCACGGCACGGCACGTGAAAAATTAACTTGGTCACGGTACATGATCAAAATCACGGCATATTAGTCACGTCACGTTACGGCATGTTTTTTTCCTTCTATATATATCCAACTCTCCCCATTCTTTTTATACGTTGCATTTATTCAATTAAAACCAAGCTCAGTAATACGGGTTTCAAATTGACGATCAAGCACGTGTGTTGACTCTTTGAACCACAGAACAGAAAAGTCCACCGAACTTCCTGTTCTCTATTCATATTATTTCCTTGCTGCCTTATCATCTGACTCGATCACCACTGAGGCACTGGGTATATAATAAACCCAGCTCATATGCATTTTAGCTATCATTTAGAAGTCCTACTTTCAGCAATTCAGCAGCAATGAGGGGCATTCTCTTGTTAGTAATTACTCTTTTTCTATTCCCTGTGGTTCAATCTTCTCTCACATCTCAAGCACAAGCTCTTCTCCATTGGAAATCCACTCTCCAGACACAACAACCACTTTCATCTTGGAATCTGCATGTCCACCCATGCAACTGGACCGGAATAACTTGTCGCGACACTAACAAAAGAAGGCAAGTCATTACTGAAATCTCTCTTTCTAATAAGGGTCTAGTTGGAACATTAGATGCTCTCAATTTCTCAGCTCTTCCATCCATTAGAATTTTCATACTTAGTCATAATAACCTGGGTGGAGTAATTCCTCCATCAATAGGTCTCTTTTCAAAACTCACACATCTTGCTCTCAATGATAATGCTATCGGCAGTTTGATCCCGTCTAGCATTGGAAACTTGACAAATATAAAACATTTGTCTCTTTGGGGTAATAATCTCACCGGACCGATCCCTTCAGAAATTGGTCAATTTACACATTTGATGGATTTAGATTTATCAGAAAATTTTCTGATTGGAGAAATACCTACTAATTTAGTAAACTTGACCAATCTTTCCCTTCTATATCTTTGGGGTAATAAGCTCTCCGGACCAATCCCTTGGAAATTGGTAAACTTAGACATTTGACAGATTTAGAACTATTGGAAAACTCTCTGAGTGGAGAAATACCTACTAATTTGGGAGACTTAACCAATCTTGTATATCTGTGTCTTTCAGAGAATAAGCTCTCCGGACCAATTCCTCCTGAAATTGGTAAACTTGGACATTTGACAAATTTAGAACTACCGACAAACTATCTGAGTGGAGAAATACCTACTACTTTAGAAAACTTAACCAATCTTGTAAAACTGTTTCTTTGGGATAATAATCTCTCCGGACCTATCCCTCCTGGGATTAATAAACTTGGACATTTGGCATATTTAGAAATATCAGGAAACTTTCTGAGTGGAGAAATACCTACTAATTTAGGAAACTTAACTAATCTTGCCCATCTGTATCTTGACGATAATAATCTCTCTGGACCGATCCCTCCTGAAATTGGTAGACTCTCACAGTTGACAGATTTAGAACTAACACAAAACTATCTAAGTGGAGAAATACCTACAAATTTAGAAAACCTAACCAATCTTGTCTATTTGTATCTTTTGGATAATAATCTCTCCGGACCGATACCTCCTGGAATTAGCAAACTTAGACATTTGACATATTTAGATCTATCGAAAAACTTTCTGAGTGGAGAAATACCTACTAAATTAGAAAATTTAACCAATCTTGTGAAACTATATCTTAACGATAATAATCTCTCTGGATCAATCCCTCCTGCAATTGGTAGAGTTACAAATGTAACAGATTTACAGCTATCACGAAACTGTTTGAGTGGAGAAATTCCTACCGCTTTGGGAAACATGAGTAATTTGAGTGTTGTTCATCTCTCATCAAATTATCTATCTGGGATGATTCCCGTAGAAATTGGTAGATTAAAAAGATTGATTGAACTCAATTTAAGTCACAACAAGTTCACAGGAAATGTACCGAAAGAGTTGGGAATGTTATCTTCTTTGATAAATCTGGATATATCGTCAAATAGCCTAACAAGTGTGCCGAAAGAACTAGGCAATTGTGTTAATCTTGAATCATTAAACCTCAGCAATAATAGGTTGACTGGAAACATTCCATCTCATTTTGGAAACTTAGTACACTTACTGTATCTCCTGGATTTAAGCTCAAATTTTTTACATGGGGAAATACCAATAACGCTAGCGCACTTAATCATGTTACAAAACCTTAATCTATCTCACAACAATCTAACCGGTCAGATACCATCTCCATTGGGTGAATTGTTAAGCTTGTCAACCATGGATTTATCATACAATCAACTGGAGGGTCCAGTACCTGATAATAAGTTTTTTCAGAAAGCCCCAAAACAATGGTTTATACACAACACAAATCTTTGTGGCACTGTTCAAGGTTTGCCCTCGTGTGATGGATTTGTTAAATATAAGAATGTCACGACTAGACTAAAAATGGTTAAGTTGATTGCCATTCTAACTTGCGGAGGTGCAGTAGTAACATTTTTCTTACTCTGGCTTCTTTACCTCCAATACTCAAAAAAGAGAAAAGCAAAATCGGAACACATTGGAGATCCAAGTAAAGGAGACATATTTTCCGTGTGGAATTTTGATGGGAGAGATGCATACGAGGAGATAATAAGAGCCACAGAGAATTTTGATGAGAAAAATTGCATTGGAAGTGGAGGTCATGCAAGAGTTTACAAAGCGGTTTTAGAGCCAGACAACCTCATAGTAGCTGTAAAGAGAATCCAGTTAGTAGGCGGTGAAACCTCACTAGATGTTAAAGCAGTTCCACAGAGAAATTAGCGCCATAACCCAGATTCGACACAGCAACATTGCTAAATTATTTGGTTATTGTTCCTCACCACAAAATAAATTTCTTGTATACAAGTATTATGAGAAGGGGGATTTACATAATATTCTCAATAGTAATGAAGCAATAGAACTAGATTGGGCTAAGAGAAAGGCTATATTGAGAGATGTTGCCTGTGCTCTCTCACATTTGCATCATGATTGCTATCCTCCAATAGTACATCGGGATGTAACTAGTAGAAACATCTTGCTCGATTCTGAGTTTACAGCAAGTATCACTGATTTTGGCACTACTAAATTTCTCAATCCGGAGTCTTCTAATTTGAGCATGCTTGCTGGAACATGCGGTTACATAGCACCAGGTAATGTATACTTGACCACCTTATTATTGTTTGAGTGAGGCTATGATACTATGCATAGTGCATATTGGCCCGAGATATGGACTCAAATCTTCGGTTTGAAAGTCCTAACTGTCGAACCGAACTATTCAACATGGTCTCCATATGAATATGCACTTGTAAACTAAATTTACATTTTTTAGAATTTTTTACTATTTTTTTAGATGGATAGAAAATCACTTGATTTGAAAATTCTGAACCATCCAAAAATAATGATTTTGTACTCATGTAAAAAAAAAGTAAAAAAGTAAAAAAAAATAGTAAAAAAATAAAAAAAAAATGTAAATTTAGTTTACAAGTACATATTCATATGGAGACCATGTTAAACAGTTCGGATTGACCGTTAGAGTTATGAAAACAAAAATACTGATCCGTAGTACGGACCAATTCGTGCTATGCATAGTACCATAGCCTCAATCTTATTGTTTTGTAGTTTCCATCCTGGTATGGAAAAGATGGAAATAATTGCAATCTGAATTTTTTTTTCTTTCATGTAGAACTAGCCTATACCATGAGGATTTCTGAGAAATGTGATGTATATAGCTTCGGAGTTATCATGTTGGAACTCCTTATGGGAAAACATCCCGGAGATATAATAAATCTATCAGGTTTTGATGAAGAGGAAATCATGCTCCAAGTAATCCTTGACCAACGCATTGAACCACCATCTGAACAAGTCAGGGATGAAATTTTTAAAATGATTCAGATTGCATATGAGTGCTTGAATAATAACCCATCACTTCGTCCAACAATGCAAGAGGTTGTGAATAGTATTTAGAAGTGATTATATAGCCAACTGCTTCTTAAATTCTCGTAGTAATTATAACTTCTATATTTGAAGATTAGTTTGTTGTTGTTAGAATTCAGTTTTAGAGCATGATGCTTCATTTCAGAGTTTGTATTTCAAAGTTTTTATGCTTTATTAATATTCACTTATTTTATGTACGTGTGGTAAGAAATACTCATCGTGCTTATAATATTATTGTAATATCTTCTGTGTTCTGTGAGATTACCATCAAATATTCCTCGTGTAGTAATGATATTTAATTGTAGCCAATAGGAATAAAGCAGGCGGTAATGAGATTAATTATCTGCTAAAAAATACAAACTTATCGACTAAGACTATGGATATATATATATAAGAGCTATTTTTGTATTTATTATTCTTGTGGTAATTAGTATGTACAAAATCATATTTGATAATTATTAATCATTCCTTTTAACATATATTATTTGTAATGGCATGAGTTGATTTTCAAACATTTTGTATTTTATTTTTTAAATAAGTAATCGATATTTTCTAAATTTACAAGGGACAACTAAATCTTTTACACATCCGCATAGCCATACCATGGCAAGGAGCTTTCCCCTAGCTTCATGAGCCCCTTCACCGATCTCTAAAGGTTTCTGCAATGGGTCGGAACTCGGAACAACCGAAATTTTTATTTATAACATATCAAAAAAAAAAAAAAAATCAAATAACCATCGTTTCTGAAAATTTTGATTTTCACCACGGCCACATCGGAATTCTGTGCATTTCAGCAGGGCCGCAGAATGCCGATGCGGACCCTTAAATGGGTCCGCAGAACATTTTTTTTTTTCAAACTTTGAGATATCTCACATGATGTGGCACACATTCCTAGAAAACCAAAAAATATTAAAAAATAAAAAAATTTGAGATATCTCGCTGGCGGCACACATTCCTAAACCATAAAACAAAAAAAAACAAAAAAAAAATGGGTCCGCAGAACGCCCGTGCGGTCTCCAGCATTTAGGTCCGCAGAATGCTGGTGCGGCAGTGGTAAAAATTAAAATTCCCAGAAACGATGGTTATTTGGTTTTTTTTTTTTTAACTATGTTATAAATAAAAATTTCGGTCGGAACAGACATGGGGGGCTTCGATAACCCAGGTTTCTCCAAATCAACTACGCAGTGAAACAACAACATGTACTTCTTTTGGGTAGGGAGGATTTTTAATATTTAATAAAGGGTAAAATGGGTCATTTATAAATTAAAATAAGTTTTAATAAAAAAATTAATCTATCAGATAAATTTGTGAGTTTTTGAAATTTGAAAGGGTAAATATGATATTATGAATTTTAGAGGGGGAATACGTAATTTCAAGGTATTTAAGAGGGACACATGAAATTCCCCCTTAATATTATATATAGTTTAGAATTTTAATATTACAATTTCAATTTAAATATTTAATTTTAAATTACAGAATGCCACAGTTTTGAATTCTTGTTGGGATCAAAGTGAGTCAATGTGTAGACTATTTGATTATCCACTTAATACTCTGACCATTAGATTAAATCGTTTCTTTGAATTTAATTATATATATAGCTTTTATTACACAGAAAGAATTGATGACTTGTCTCAGTGAGATCCAGCAGTTTTAATAAGATCCAATTTAGGTTGGGATTTCTATATTGATAACTGCATGCATGCTTTAATCATATTCCAAATAATTAGTTCATAGGAACTTTTATGATCCTTTTGTCATTTTTTTTTTCTTAGTCAATTTCATCTGACCGAATGTATTAAATTAGAAAAAAAATAAATACGTAGTAAAATAATGGTAATTACAATTGCATCTCTCAATAAGTATAATACTAAATGCAAAACAATTTTGTAGTGCGCGTGCCATGTTCATTGTTGTAAAATACTTTGAAACGCAACTTTAAATTTTTCATATTTAATAATGACAAATTTCTGTTATTACATTGTCTTAATAGCAATAAATAAATGTTGATTAATTCATAACAATAATATAGATTTGGCTATAATGTAAATAGACCGGAAAGGCGGAAAGTGTAACATAAAAAGGTTCCATTTGATTGATGTCTTAAAAAAAAAAAAAAGTAGTATCAATACCAAACTATTTTGATTTCTTACGAACGAACTAAACTCCACGATTGACAACATAAACTAGATTTTAGGCCTAAAGTTTAATTGACACTGTTGGGCTGTTACGGCCTGCTACATTCATACAATGAGCCCAGAGCATGTAGTCCTCCTCTCAGAGGATGCGAATTATTGGATCTGGACCGTTCTTTTTAAATTGGCACGAATCCGTGCGCTAGCCCGAATCTCAAAGTGTCTGGGAGTTAATCTCAAACCGTAAAGTGAAGGGAAGAGAGGATACTTGTCCTTGGTCTTTTCCATCATCAATTTTCTTCGTCTCTTCTCTTCCAATAATTGTCGCTGTCTTTTCTGTTCCCGTCGGCCGTCGAGTCCGACGACATGGTGCGCCATTCTACCCCTCCCTATTCGTACCTTCGCCGAACTCTACCCCTGCGCTGTACCTCCTCTCCGCTCTAGTCGCCCTCGCACGTCACTTCGCTTGACCTTGCCATCTCTCTACTCTGCGCACTGATCCTCTATTTACTCTCCTTCTCTTATCCCTCTCTCTACATCTTCCAGTCCGATTCACAAAATTCAAAACCTCTCTTCTTCTTCTTTTCGCTGCTGAAACTCCTTACTGCTCAACCGTTAACCCTGTCGGAAAGGAACAGAGAGGTTGGAAGCCGAAGTCGGTCCTGTGACGAGGGTTGTGGAGGTGAAGGCGCACTGCACTCTTGTCATCTCGTTGTGGCGTAGACTTCTTCCCGGTCGCCGATTGGAGATTTAGTTGATTTAAAGTTCGAGATTTCTCATATCGATTTTTTTTTACAGATTTAGATATATGATATTTTTATAAAAAGCACTTGTGTTTGATTTGTTATAAATCTTCCAAAAAATTATATACTTTCAAATTTCAAATGTAAATTAGTATGTATAAGATATAGGTGAAACAATGAAATTAAAAGATTAAATTATTAAATGTCTAAGTCACGGTACGTTACGATATATAAAAATCTGACTTAGTCACAGCACAACACGACACATGACTCAAATAAAGACATATCCGATCACATCACGACACGACACATCACGTATTTAATTTTCAAGATTGCTCCTTGTCAAAATACTAGTGCAGACACCTCGGAAAATTATGCACATTGTTATTATCTTTCACAGAAATTTTTAAATGAGTGCATTTAATTCGAGATCTATATTGTCTATGTTACTTAGTGTCTTATACAGATTTTCTTAAAATATCTTATATTCATTTCACCGTATGATAATTGTAATGAAAATTGCGTTTGTGAACTTTTTATGAAAATAGAAAAATAATTTCTTTTACCAGGACAATTTCATTTCCAATTCATCGGCTTAGGGTGTGAGCACCACATTTGTAATTTGTAAATTCAGAATCTGAGCAAATATAAATTGTTATATGAATATTTGTTTATAAATAAAGGGTGTGATTGCAGTATTTATTCGATTTATTAGATTGAATTGTAATATTGATACGATTCCTTTTAAATTTTTAAGGAATATGTTCCTTTAGTTTCCATTCATCCTCAAAATCTAGTGCACAAAAAAAAAAAAAAAAAACCGGTGCATATACTGTTATCGTTCATTTGGAAAAGAATGGAAAAAGATGATGAGAGATAATAATGTGTGAAAGTTAATTCACACTAAAAATGCTGGAGAATTGCTATAGTTTCTATATTTTTTTAGTTTTTTTTTGGATAAATTTGAGAATTATTAGGAATCGAAATAATCGTAGTATTGAAACGGTTCCATTTGAGATATTTTTCACATGGAAAATCATACAATAATATATGTTCTTTAAAACTAAAATTAATAATATAAGTTATTTTAGATTTTTGCACAAGTTTGACCCATCCAATCTGTCCTCAAAGAACATAGTAGTTGCAGATGGGACCCACCAATTTGCTATATTTTGGGAAATTTTTTATTGGTAGGAAGACAAACAATAAAAGTACAGTAATATTTATATTGGTAGTAAGATCGGTAGCAATTTTACCGTTTTTAACTTTTTTTTTAATCTGATGTATAGGTGGAGAAAATTCTTATATTTAATTTCTAGTAAAATATGAAAAGTTTTTCAAAAAATAGATGGAATGTTTTTGATATATCTAAATTTTAAGGTACTTTATGTATTTTGTAAAAAAATATTTTACTAGAAAAAATTAGAAAGAAAAAAAATTGATTTGGATCGGTAAAATTCCTACCGATTCAAACTTTTTTATTTTTAATATTAGTAGAATTGCTACCGATCTACTAATATAAATATTACTGTACTCTTACTGTTTGCCTCTCTTCTTTTCTATTAATTACTACCGATAAAATATTTCCATTTTTTGGGGGGTTTTGATTTGAGAATCGTTGGGAATTAATCTATGTACTTTATTCTTTTTATTAAAATCATACAATAATAAATGTTATTTAAAAATAAGGTTTTAATTAAAAGAACCATATAATTCTTTTATTTTGTTTTGACTTTCTTCTTGAGAATATTTGTGGCACATCTGATTGCTGTTGATTTGTAAGTTTTTGAAAAATTTTACATTTTTTTTTCCACCAAATGTATACTTGGATTTTAAAAAAATATGCTTCAATATATGAGTGGACCAAGTAATTGTTACATTTATTGTCCATTTTCATGGTCTACATCCCTGTCTATCTAGACAATAAAACAATAAAAATTTAAACTTTTGAAGAGCCGCATAACTTCATAACTTATTTTAAAATATCTTATTTTGTAAGGCTAGATTGTTTCAATTAGTTATTTTAGAATATTTATAATTAGGTACTAAGTTTTTTTATACAGTAAAACTAACTTGTGTTTAATAAAACAGGTGGAATACCTCCACTTTGATAAAAATAAATAAATGAAAATGCAGCTTTATCCCCAAATTTCAGGAAAAAAGTTGAAACCGAAAGACTGGAGACTTTTCCATTAAAAAAGTTTGGGACTGATTATGACTAGTATGGATGTGGTTTCTTTAAAAGAAATTGGCATATTTTGTACTTCACACCTCAAACAATAATAAAATTATTCTTTTTAAAAGTAATGAGAAAATGGAGAGAAAAATTCAACATGCAAAGAAATTCTTCCAAAAAGATTAAGAACCAAAAATTAGGTAAATTTGTGGGGACCAGATATTGGTTTTTTCGTTCAACCTCAATCTAACATTCTAAATTGACTAGACCCCAAAAATTGAAAACAAAGCCACGTTTCAATAGAAGCATGTAAGTTCTAGAGTGGGAAAAATGGCACGGCGGAGCTAGCTCCGTCACGGAACGGCATGGTACTCGTGTCAGTTACGTGCCGTGACTTACGTGTTCTGTGTCATAATCATTTGCGTGTCGTGTCTATCTTTTGAAACTTTGGCACGGCACGGCACGACACGTAGTCACGCGAATCACGTGTAATTAGAATCATTAGATATTAATTTAATAGTGAATCTTAAATAAACTAACTTAAATTATGATTAAATGGTCACGCGAGTCACGTATGATCACGGCACGTTTAGGCACGGCGTGACTCACGTGGCGTGACAACCCCTTGATATTTTGGTCACGGCACGGCACGACACGTGAAAAATTAACTTGGTCACGGCACAGCACAGCACGAGACCAAAGTCACAGCGTGTTAGTGACGGCACAGCACGGCAGCGCGCGTTTTTCCACTCTACATGTAACCATACTTGGAAATTTTCATATTTTTCCACTCTAGATGTAACCATACGCGGAAATTTTCATATAAACCTAAAATCTTTCATTTTCAATTGTTAGGTGAAGATGTTGCAGCTAACAGTAATATAACATATCGCCTATTTTTTTATTTTTTAAATTTTTTGACAAAGGAGATGTCTCTCCGATTAGGTGTGACCAGTAATTTTACTTTAGATAATTGTAAGAAGAACTGTAATTTTCAAGGAGACTCATTCATCATTCATCATTTTGTTTTGAAGCAAAAAAAAAATTCAAGGAGACTCATTCATCATTTTATTTTGAAGCAAAAAAAATAAATTCAAGGAGACTTATTTTTAAGCACAAAGTTGGATCTGATTTGCTTCTATTTTTATTATGACAAAAGAAATCCATTTAGACGTGACTAGAGTGGAAAAAACGTGTCGTGTCGTGACTAACATATTGTGACTTTGGTCTCGTGCCATGCTGTGCTGTGACCAAGTTAATGTTTTACATGTCATGCCGTGCCGTGACTAAAATATCAAGAGGTAGTCACGCCATGTGAGTCACAATGTGTCCAAACGTGCCGTGACCAAACGTGACTCGTGTGACTACTCGCATGACCATTTTATTATAATTTAAGTTAGTTTATTCAAGATTCAGTATTTGATCAAGATCTAACGGTCACAATTACATGTGATACGCGTTACCACGTGCTGCGCTGTGATAGATCTTTTACGTGACGTGTCATACTGTATCAAATTTTTAAAAGATAATCACGGTACGAAACACACGAATTACAGTAACGGAGTCAACTCCGACGTACCATTTTTTCCGCTCTAGACGTGATTACAATTTTCGTGGAGACTAATACTGTGTTTTTCTTTTGTTTGACAAAAAAAGAGAAAGACCTATTCGTTAAGGTGTCACTATTAGCTTTATGTCAAATTATTGCAGAAGGAACTGTAATTTTCAAGGATACTGATTTAGAAACTGTTTGGTGTGACCAGTAGCTTTACGTCAGACAATTGCAAAAATAATTGTAATTTATTAGGTGACTGATTCCGCATTTTATTTTTATGGAGATTATATCGGATTGGCTTGTAAATTGAATTGTTTTTAGAAATTTGGAATACAAGTCTAGAAAATTAAATGTATGCAAATAACATACAAATTAAAAATACATAATTTTTTTTAACATATGATCTCACAATAATTATTTTTTTTCATTTAATTACGTATATTTCATAAATTGATAAATATTTAAAATAATACTATCAAATTTGATATTAATTTTTAATTACTCTAATTATCTTTAAGACCTTAAAACTTAACTATCTCTGCCGAAAATTAATTTGTCTGGAATTGTTATCTGCAAATCATGGTGGACCCAGCCTCATATGCTATCTCGCTTTTTTATAATTATTCTAATAATTAAAATATTTACAAACATAATATATAATTATTCTAAGTCTTAAAAATATTTAATAGCAATAATTTATTTTAAAGAATTCAAAAGTAAATTATCTCTGCCGAATATTAATTTGTCTGAAATTGTTTATTATCAGAAAATCATGGTGGACCCGGTCAACCGAGTGACTGTAGCCTGACATGCTATCTCGGTTTTTTCACCTAACGCACAGTCCCGGTCTCACCCACTCCCATCCTCAAGACCTTGACCTTGGATCATTATCTAAAGTCTAAAGTCTAAACAAATCATATGTGACGTCTATAGAGCTTGTTCGTTTGTCACGAAATTATACGGAATGAGATTTAATGAGAATGAAAACTTATTTTTGAAAAAATAAAAATTCATGAGTATGAGTATACGAGGAGTTGATAATGAGAATATACTGAAATAGATGTTCGATTGTAACATATAATTAATTGTGAAAAATTTTATTTTCTTTCTAAAATACTTGACATGAATACAATTATTATTATTAATAATTATTCATATAATTAAATAATAACATAACAATACCTATTAGTTATTATTTTATAACAATATTTTTGCTCATAAACTTGATATTCAATAACCCAAAAAGATAATGAACGATTTTTAATTTACTTAAAATAAAATACAAAATATATATTTTTTTATTTTGTTGAATTCTTTTTTAGAATGTTGGTATTTACTATATTACACTTACATATTTTATAAAAAATAACAATGATAGGCGTGAGCTTCAGTTAGAGAAGGAAATTTGTCACGCCGTGATCAGTCACGTCACGTCACGTGAGTTGATTACGTGACGTGACTCGCATGTTGCATGAAGTGATCATTCGTGTGATGTGACCACATTTGAGCGAAAATTACATGTCACGTCACGTCACAGTATGAAACTTAGAGTATTCAACTTTTTCTAATTAATTTTAATTTTTTTTTGTACGCATAAAGTATCCATGTTTCTCTTATTGTATAAGTTCAGTGATACCGGTACTCATGTAGTATTATTTTTTATTTTCTCTAGTTTAATCCAATGAATATTTGTAATTTGAATTTTTAAAGTAATGTCAAACATCCAACAACCTTTCCTCAAAAAAAATATTTGCAACATTATTTACTTATTTTATAATTTTTATATATTTTTTTTCTGAATTTCAACAATTTAAATTAAAATATAAAAAAAGTTTCACGTAGTCACGCCACGTGTAGTCATGGCATGAGTACACGTGACGTGATCATTCGCGTGACGTGACTGTCTGTCACTATTTTGATCACGTCACGTGAAAAAAAAAATCACGTCACTTGAGCAAATCACAGTGTATTTGTCACGTCACGTCACGTCACGGCGTGTCACGTATTTCCTTCTCTAGCCCCAAGCCCCCAACATTAGAAAAAAAAAAAGGGAGCTCGGAGATAATATTATTTTTCCCACGAGCTGCAACGCAAAAAGGAGAAAACAATTGCTGTAGGTTTTGAAAATGGGTGAAAAATGTAGACCTCTGAACGTTTCTTGGACCAGATACCCAAAAAGTCATTTTTCCCATAAATTCCAGTAGGAAGTTAGGAATTACACCTGCCGACACATGCTCTAAACAAATCCAACGTGTGCCAATTCCACTCCAGGAAACTACGAATTCGTATCCTCTGCATTAACTCAAAAGAAAATCTTTGAGTTAATGAATTTCAACCGTCCGATCTGTTTTAAGATCGTCCGAAATAGATCTGCACTAATATTGAAAGACCCCTATGTTATAGGCAGAAGCCAGTTTGGCTCCGTTTAAAATCGGATGGTTGAGATTCATTAACTCAAGAGATTCATTTTTGAGTTAATGCAGAGGATCGGAAACTACTTTATATTCTTTGAGGAAATTTTGTTTCTCTCAAAGAGAAACACTCTCAGAGTCTGTTCGGCTGCTGTTGAAAAATTACTGTTCACGTGGGAAAAAAAAAAATTCACCCACGTGAACAGTAATTTTCAGTTCAAATTTTTTCCCCGTATCCATTCCTCTACCGTCAAACAGACCCTCAGTCTCTCACGACTTTGTTTAAAAATTCCAACTTAGATTTTTTTACGGTTGTAGCTAGTAGCAGGACTTCTGGCATCAAGTACAAGAAAAAAATTATATATATTTGTCAATTTTATATAATTAGATACTAGTCATCTTTATTAAGATGTAAAAGTTTCTAATCTAAAAGTTTTTTAAACGTAATTCGAGTAGCATTTTTTTTTTTGAAAATGTCAATGAAAGTTATAAAAAATGTTTGTTCAAAATTATGTTAATATAAAAGAATGTATTATTACTAATAATATGATGTAGCGTGTGAAATAAACATAAAGCTCTGAAAGAGTTTAGAGTTAATTAATATATTATAAAGGTATATAATTCACAACATCACATAGCAATAAAACGCTAGTGAGCCGAGCAAGTTTTTGTTAAAACTTACATCATAAATTAATTTTAAATTAAAGAGTGCGGCTAGTATGACATTAGTGTCATTTCATTCTATATAACATTTATTTCAAAATCTATTGAATTGACTTCAAACGACAAATTCAAACCGTTCAAACCGATTAAACCGATCTACTTCAATAGTTGTGTATTTATATGCAAAATATAAACTCAAGCGGTCAATTGTGAGAGTTTTTAAGTTAATTTTAATGCATTTATTTTTTAATATTTTTGACTGTTTAATTTAATACTAAAATAACTTAGAAAAATTATAAATTTTGAATGTAAACAGATCACTTATAAAGTAAATCAGTTTAAATTTGTCATTTAAAATTAAATTTTGTAGTTGATGGACACTAGTCGGACTGGGTACAGAGAATTCTCGTGGTCGAACCAAAATACTTTTGATATCGATTTAAAATAGTGTTTTGGGGTTGGGGGGGGGGGGGGGTCAATTTTGAAATTCGTGTCATATTGAAACGAACGACTCAGATCTCATTGTACAGTACGGGTCATGTATTGCATTGGATCTGAATTGTAATTGACTTCACTATCTCACAAATTCCTAAAAAAAGTCGGTAATATGATCCGCGAAACTAGGATGGTAACTCAGGTCTTTAATCGGATTCGGATCCAGTCCATTTTCCTGACTGATTGATACTTGATAGATAAAAGTTGGTGAGTGCTCGCGGTAGGTGAGAAAAGGACGTCAGGCTACCATCACCCGGAAGACAGGACAAGGTTATTATTTCTTTCTTTATAATAGACCAAGTCTAGTGAAGTTGGTGAGATTTATTTTATTTATAGAAAATATTATAAAATGATAGAAAATTACACTTAAGGACCATGTGATAGCATTTTTTTATCGATTCAAAGTGTTTTTTTTTTTTTTTTTTTTTTTCTTTCCAATTGCTTTGAATTCTATTGAAAACAATATTTCTGACTTTTGAGTACATAATTTTGAACACGTTTAGCAGAACGAGAGTTAATTATGCACTATACCACTGTTTTTTTTCGTTTTGTTTTTGTTTCTAATTATAGTTTTTAGACCGTTCGATCTATTTCTTTTTATAGATAATTTTGGCAATGACTCTAAAGTCAGTGTAACATTATATAAAGCTTGACATTTCTCTTGTAAAGAAATGAACAATAAATCAATAAAAAAATAATTCAATAAATTCTATAATTTTTGTAAGATTCTCTGTAATAATTTTTTTCCAACTCCAAATTCTTTTTTCCCTTCACATGGCAGAAGTCATAGAGAATTCAAGCCAACTAAAAAAAAAAAAATTCCGATTGGTGAAAGTCCTATATATGAAAAGTTTGAAGTACTCTTTCTATTTTTCTCTATTATTTTTTAATATTTTCTATAAATAAAATTTTCTTGAAGTTGGTGAGTGGCGCTTTTACTTTGCACCTTTTTATTTGTTTTATAAGAAACGTTTACTTTTCACCTTACCTCTATTTCTTTCATGAGGAGGGTTCAAATGCCTCCATTTTTCATGCCTCCACCATGCCTCCATTTTTTAAAACTTTAATAACTCAAAATTTAAAACTTAAAAATCAAAATAAAACCGTTGGATATGATCTAAATCATTTTATCTATGCACGTGTAAAAAATTATGACATTTCAATTTTGTTTTTGTTGTCATCAAGAGCTTGTAAAAAACACACTAGTGTGGATAATTTCTAGACGTTGATTTTTCAACTTATTGATTCACATAAAAATAAAATCAAAATGTGATAATTTTTTATGAGCACATTGATAAAATGATGTAGATCATATCCAACGGTTTTATTTTGACTTTTAAGTTTTAAATTTTGAGTTATTAAAGTTTTTAAAAGTGGAGGCATGGTGGAGGCATGAAAAATGGAGGCATTTGAACCCTCCTCTTCTTTCATATATAAATCCACCTGTTGCTTCATCTCTCACCAAAACCTAGACCTCTAAAACCTCACTCTCATCTCTTTCTCTCTCAAACAACAATGGGAAGCCTTGCATCAGAGAAAACTGTGATTGGATGGGCCGCCAAGGATGCCAGTGGAGTGTTGTCTCCTTACACTTACACCTTGAGGTATAATTTTTAACAATTTTAAGTATATATTTTGAGTTATATATGCATGTAATTTAGGAATTGTTTAGCATTGATTTTGCTGAATAAATTGGCTCTATTTGATTCTTTCATTTTTTTTACCAAAATGAAAAAATAACAATTTTCATTTTGCTTTAGTAATTAATACACCTTACTAAAATCCATAACGCATCTTTCAATTTCACTGGTATGCATGCTCAGTGTGTGAGCAAACCAACTCATTTCTTAACAAACTATTTATTTTTAGAAATATAAAAATTAAATAATCTTTCATCGCATGGAAGGGGATTAAACCATTGATTCAGTCTCTATTATAGAAATTAAAGGAACTGAATCAATAGTTTAGTTCATTTAATTTTTCAAATTGTGTGGCCGTTAATGTAAAAATTGTGGATCTTTTTTCTATGATTTGTTTTTTTATTTTAAAATAATTTTTTTGTTCACTTAACGTGTAAAAAAAAAAAAAAAAGTTGTTAAGTGTGATTCTTTTGAGATAACGTTGTAACGGATTAATTTGGCGTTGTTGGAAAATGCAGGAAAACAGAGGCAGAGGATGTGGTGGTAAAGGTGTTGTATTGTGGAATCTGCCACACTGATATCCACCAAACCAAGAACCACTTGGGCATGTCTAATTATCCTATGGTCCCTGGGTACGTGTGCTCTAACCTCCTCCTCTCTCTCTCTCTCTCTCTCTCTCTGAGTCCATATCCTCGACGGTACCGTAAAAGATTCCCTTTCACAATTAGCTATTTACGGTTGAGATTAACTCTCAGCCGGTTTCGGGCTGACTGAGGAGGCAGTATTATTGGGATTTGAGATTCGTGCCAAGTTAAAAAGAACGGTCCAGATCAAGTAATTGTAAAAGATTCCCTATTACGGTACCGTCGGTGATATGAATTCCTCTCTCTCTCTACTCTTGAGTACTCTCTACTCTTTTTTGGGCTTTGGGCGTCTCGCCTTTTTAGAAGTTAGCAACAGAATTGATTACGCGTGTTACATGATAGTTGGATTTGTACGGTCCATTCGTTAAATATATATGATTTTTTATTAAAAAAAAATATAATTCTTGTATTAGACAAAATCTGGACAATCTAATTGTGCCCTGGATTTCAAATTCTGGGTTGTGTTATTAAATTGGATCAAGGTCCGATCCACATCAATATCAGTACACACTTGATTTAAACGATTTTTAATATTTCGTGTGAATCTTGACGCAGATCGGACAACTTTGATCGGACATCATATTGAATTTTGTCCAATACCCATCGAACTGCCCCCTGGTTCTGTAATTTAATATGGCGAAAAAAAGATTAGGAGTGTTGTACTAGCAATACATAGTGTATTTATTACATAGATATTAATTGACAAGTATTTTAAGATAGACAGTAAGTAATAGTGGACGCTAGTTGAGATAAAATAATACCCAGCGTGTTCTACTGAAAATGTATTTTTTACATATTTGTCTTGATAAGGTATTCAGGTATGTAAATTATACAGTTGTGTTAAAACCTTTCTAGGATTTTTAGTTGTAGTTGCCTTTTCTAAAGCATACAGTAACACCTGCTAGATGAATGGCCACACCAATAAGGCCACAAATAAAGTAAAAGAATTCAAGCTTTTGTTTCCTATGTAACTATAAAATATGTCCCTTCATGTGACGAGTCTGTACAATGGTTTTCATATATTTTGTGACAAGCATAGCAATTACAGAATATGAACTTGAATTATTTAATTGGTGTTACATCCTGTAAACAAATTTAAAAGCTCTAAATTAATATTGTAAATTTTACTTTTTAATGATATCAGGCATGAAGTTGTGGGGGAGGTGACTGAAGTGGGTCCCGAAGTGACCCGCTTCCAGCCAGGAGATGTGGTCGGTGTGGGGGTGATTGTCGGTTGCTGCCGCACCTGCCAGCCGTGCAAAGCGGATGTTGAGCAGTACTGCAACAAGCGCATTTGGTCGTATAATGATGTTTACACAGACGGGAAGCCTACTCAGGGTGGGTTTGCTTCTTCCATGATTGTCAACCAAAAGTAAGTTTTATTTGTTACATTTGATTAGATTGATCATTTCTTGGAGAATCCATAATTGTGATATTGAGATTATAAATCTTGGTCTTCAAGCAAAAGTCAAGATCAAATTGTCTAATTCATGTTAATTTCCATTATTTAACAAGCTGTAAAATCTTAATTTTTCTCCCTATTTACTCTAATTTTGTTTTTCTCCCTATCTTCATTAATTAGATCATGAAACTTTTAAGAAAGGCAAGATAATAAATTTGGACATAAGAAACTTAAAATTGCAAATTTGACCCTCAGTATTCATTTTTTATTTTCTTTTTTGGGAAAGATCAGTTTCATGTTACCACATACTAGATGGTTATTTGGCACCCTAGTTAATACTTTCTCTTTAACCAAATTAATTGTAAATGTTGGTTTATGATGCACACGCAAGATGCCCTGATGGGTACTTTTCAATATAGATGCGGACAAGTGTCCTCTCTATTACTGTAAAAGATTCCCTTCACTTTACGGTTTGAGATTAACTCTCAGCCGCTTTGAGATTTGGGCTAGCGCAGGGCAGTATTATTGGGCTTTGAGATTCGTGCCAAGTTAAAAAGAACGGTCCAGATCCGGTAATTGTAAAAAATTCTCTATTACTGTACTGGGGAGGATGTGAATTCCTGTGTGGCCCTGGTTTTGCTTTCTTTTTCTTTGATTTGTCCCATATTTTATTCTTTATTCCTTATCAGACAGAGATTTTAATTTTCAATTGGGGGTCCCTCGAAATGACTTAAATTTTACGGAAAATGTGGGATCATGTGTCCTGGTCAAGCTCTGCATCTGATTTACTTGGCAAAAGGGGATCTAGTGTCCAATTTTTCTTGATTACATTTTAAAACCTCAACCAGATGCCGGTCTTAGTAATTCAAATCAATATTTGAAATAACAAATCAGAACCGTTGATAATTTGATCTTCTTCTACGTCATGCACCAAGTATGTATTGATAGATCACAGAGTGATGAAGTAATTACACCAAATTATCAAAATTATTAATATTTTCAGCATTTAAATCTTGTAAACAAACCAAGTTCAGATTTTATAGCTTCCAATATAAATTCTTGACTCATGATCTAAACCAAATGTATGTTTTGGTTTGCTGTTTTTAATTTGGATTTCTCAATTATTAAACCAAAAAAATAACAAAAGATAGTTTTTTTCTGGGCTCATTAATTTCCTTTGTCTTCTATTAGGTTCGCTGTGAAAATCCCAACAGGGCTTGCCCCAGAGCAGGCTGCTCCTTTACTCTGCGCTGGAGTGACAGTCTACAGCCCATTGAAACACTTTGGGCTCATGAAACCGGGCCTCAGAGGAGCAATTTTAGGCCTTGGCGGTGTCGGTCATATGGGGGTCAAGGTTGCAAAGGCAATGGGCCACCACGTGACGGTGATCAGCTCTTCTGACAAGAAAAAAGCAGAGGCGATGGATCACCTAGGTGCCGATGCATACCTTGTAAGCTCTGATGCTACCCAAATGGCAACCGCAGCAGACAGCCTTGATTATATCATAGATACGGTACCAGTGAACCACCCGCTCGAACCGTACCTCTCATTGCTCAAATTGGATGGCAAGTTGATCCTCATGGGAGTCATTAATGAACCCTTGCAGTTCATTTCTCCGATGGTGATGCTCGGTGAGTTTACATAAACAACTTGTTGTGTCAATTTCATCTTGTTGGTTATGCATAGCGCATATTGGTCCGTACTATGGATTAATATCTCTATTTTTAAAGTCCAAACAACCAATCTGAACCGTTTAACATGATATCTATATGAGTATGTACCTCTAGATCAAATTTTACATTTTTTTAGTTTTATTACTATTCTTTTAGATAGGTTGTAAAATTACTTGATCTAAAAATTTTAGACCATTCAAAAATAGTGATTTTCTACCTTTCTAAAAAAATAGTAAAAAAATTGAAAAAAATGTAAAATTTAGCTTGCAGCTACATTTTTATATAGAAATCACGTGGAGCGGTTCCGATCAATTATTTGAACTTCAAAAACAAAATTATTGATATGTAGTACGGACCAAACTGTGCTATGCATAGTACCAGAGCCGCACTGACATGGAATTACTTCTTCATTGGTAGATTAATTTTGCTTTGATCATTAACAAAAATGTTGTTAATTCATCGTTGCCTGATTGTTTGTAGGGAGGAAGGCCATAACGGGGAGTTTCATCGGAAGCATTACTGAGACACAAGAAGTACTGGAATTTTGTGTCGAAAAGGGCCTGACATCTACCATTGAAATTGTGAAGATGGATTATGTGAACCAGGCGATCGAGCGATTGGAGCGTAACGACGTCAGATATCGCTTTGTTGTTGATGTGGCAGGGAGCAAACTTGAGTTGTAAAGAGTTGTTTGTTTTACTGTTCCTTGTCTTAATTTCTTAATGCAATGTACTTCTGATACCAGTGTTCTTGTTGGCTTGTTGGGTGTATAGAGTTCGTTTTGAATGCTGTTATGAAATGTATACCCCTTGGTGCCTAAAATGAGTTTGATTTTGTTTCTGAATGAACGAAACTAAAAAAAATATATATAACATGACAAAGGTTTGCATTTTTTTTACGTCTTTATTATATTTATATTTTTTTTTCTAGAGTGAGGCTACGGTACTATGCATAGCACGGTTTGGTCCGTGCTACAGCTCAATATTTGAGTTTTCAAAATCCTAACGATCGATCCGAACTGTTCAACATGATTATAAAATGAATATGTACTTGCAAACCAAATTTTATATTTTTTCAAATTTTTTTACTATTTATTTAGATAGGTAGAAAATCACTTGATCTGAAAATTCTAGACCATCCAAAAACAGTGATTTTCTACCTATCTAAAAAAATAGTAAAAAAATTCGAAAAAATGTTAAATTTGGTTTGCAAGTACATATTCATTTTATAATCATGTTGAACGGTTTGGATCAACTGTTAAGATTTTGAAACTCAAATATTGAGCCGTAGCACGGCTTAATCCGTGCTATGCATAGCACCGTAGCCTCACTCTTTTTTCTATATACATGTAATTTTTTTTTCTATGCACATGTAAAATTACAACCTTTTAATTTTGTTTGATTGGTATTGAGAACTTGTAAATATATATTGATATGAAGAGTAGAACTAGGGTGCTCCTAAGCTCACCAAGCTCTTCCGTGAGCGCGACTCTAAAACCTATCAAATTGACTTCAAACGACATTTCCAAACCTTTAGATGTTCAATCTATATTAAAATGTGCTTGGAGACCAAATTTTACATTTTTTGGAATTTTTTTACTATTTATTAAGATGGTTTGAAAATCGCTGTTTTCCAATGGTGCAGAATTTTAATAAAAACAGCGATTTTCAAACCATCTTAATAAATAGTAAAAAAATTCCAAAAAATGTAAAATTTGGTCTCCAAGCACATTTTAATATAGATTGAACATCTAACGGTTTGGAAATGTCGTTTGAAGTCAATTCGATAGGTTTTAGAGTCGCGCTCACGAAGGGCTTGGTGAGCTTAGGAGCACCCTAGTTCTACTCTTGATATGAATATTTTATGAACATTGATTGTTTAACTTGTTGATTTATACAAAAATAAATCTGAATAGTGATAAGTTTTTATGTGCATAAAATATATCAGATTTAATAATTTTATTTAACACATTTTTCTATATAATTTCATTATTAAAAAAAATAAAAAAAAATGAAAATATGACGACTACATAAAAAGTTAAAAATATTTGAACTCTAGTCATATGACATTAACATAACAATATTTATTATTGCTCTTTCCGAACCTTTTAGAAAGGAGAGCAGCTTGGGTCCGATGGGCTCTCTAACCGTCCGATGCGCCTCAAGATTCGTGCGCACGTATATTAAAGCAGACGAGAAAGTTCTGGCGTGAATCTTGAAGCATATCGGACGGTCAGGGAGCCCATCGAACCCACTTTGGGTCCGATGGGCACCGGACCCAAGCTGCTCTCTTTAGAAAGAAAGGCCTCATTTAAACTTTTTACAGTGGGCTGGGCTGATAGTTCGCTACAGTCTTACAATTAGAGTTCAAAGAAGCCTCGCTGTCGAGCAATGGTTCCCTTGGGAAATGGGAAGGTTGATGCTGGCTTATCTTAAGTTACAAGCCGAAGCCCGGGTCAAGATCAAAATTATTTACCGATGGAATTCTTATGTTGCTCATCACTCCATTGGACTCAAAGTGAGTTCGATGGATTTTATGACCGTCCGATTTGCTTTAAGATTTGCGCCAGCTCACGTTTGCTTTGACATTCGTGCTCACGAATCTTAAAACAAATCGGACGGTTCCGAAACCCATCGGACTCAAGCTGCTCTCATCACGGAGACACTAAGTTTCGTCCTTTTGGTGGGTTGGGGCCTTGGGGGTTCGGATTCCCTAAAGTAATTCAAAATTTGAGTTTTGATCTTGATCGTCAAATCAGAATCCAAAGTCCAAATTAGAATTTACATATGCGGATTCTAATCGAAGTTTCGGATCCAAACTCAAACTTTGAGTTATCTCAAAAGGATTTGAATTCCGATTGGAGGAGAATTTAGATCCAGTGCAACACCTACTGACCACATAAAATGAGATCTATCTGTAATCTAAATAGACTCCGAAGTGCTTTTTATTCGGTTGGAAGTATTCTACCTCTGTGCGGTACCGCACATAATACTCACGTGGCTTTTCTTGTACGTGTGTGTAGAACCATTTTCTATTAGCAAATTGATACGATATCTAACTACGTGTTTGGCTGTCTAATATTATGCAACAGGACAGCAGCAGCATTCAAGTATTATTGATTATTTTTTGTTAATACCAATCCCAAAAGATTATGGAGCAACAACAGCAGCATTCAAGTATTATAGATTATTTTTCTTAGAAGAATGTTTCTGTTATTGGTAAAAAATCCACATTAATTTTCAATTTGTAGACAATTTTATTCTTCTTATTTTATGGCACATAACTAGAATCGGGACGGTCTGATGGACATCAAATCAAATTTGGTCTAGTGCCAGATGAGAGCCGTCCAATCAATATTAAGATTCTCACGAACAACTTTCAAATTTATCCGGATTAAGTGCACACATATTTTGATGCAAATTGAGCAAATCTAACCAGACATTAGATCAAAATCGATCTGATGCTCATCGGACCGCTCCCACTCCTGCATAACCAGGCAACTTTTATGCTTAATTTGTCATCTTTGCGAAACTATGTTTATTTGAAGTTTTCTTAACTTGTGTCTTGGTTAAAAGGTAATGTTATTATTAGTACGGTCTACCCATTTTTATATTGCACCTTATGTAAAAAATAATTTTAGGTTCCACCCTTTTGCTATCTCTCTCCATTAACATTTTTTTTTAAGGATTAATCTATTTTCAGTGTTGGATTGATCAATGCCTATTTCTGATCTCAAGCTTTGACACCCCTTCCTTTACACCCCTTCCTTTTTTTTAGTATATAGATTATCGCCATTTGCAAGATTGATAAAGATCATAAGACTGGGTGTATTAAATTTGTTCGAGAAAATATATTATTCCTAGCTTTTGGTCTTATTTTTCACATGAAAATAGCCAGTTGAGAGAAAGATTGGGGCAACTTTGACCAATGCATTTTTAAATCCTAAATTTATCTCTGTATTTTTTTTATCAGTTCAAAAGATCAGCAACTCATAATGGGATCAAGATCAGGAAAAAGTTCTCCAAAAGTTTCATCTATGGAGAACAACCACAAAGAACCATTTATCATTGGTTAGTGGATCTACAGTCCTAATCTCTTCAATTTTCTCGTTGCAATTGAGAACCAGCTTTTGATCTAGTAACAAATTTGAAACCTGGATGAATATGGGTTTGCTAATTTAATTCCTTTATTATATATATATAGGTGTTGCCGGAGGAGCTGCATCTGGAAAAACGACAGTATGTGATATCATTTCACAACAGCTTCATGGCCAGCAGATCATTGTTCTTAGCCAGGCATAATGTTATTTTTTAGTCAATTATTAGTTATCTTTTAAAATAAAGGATTATATTTGTGTAATCTTAACTATGCTTGTGTGTCAAAGAAGTATAATCTCTTGTACCTCACTGGAACATGAAATAAGTATTTAATGGACCCTAAAAAGCATTTGGAAATATCACTCTAAGTCCTTGTAAAATACCTAATTGCCAGAATTACCATTATCTTATATGAAAATTACATAAAATTGACAACATGCTAGATAAATAGTTAATTCATAAGGATACTATACATAATTCATCATTGAATTTGATGCTAATACTAAGTGAACATTTATATTTCAGGAGTCTTTTTACTATGGATTATCAGAGAAAAAGGTGTCACAGGTTCAAGGATACAATTTTGACCATCCAGGTATTTCACATTTATTATATATAATATCTCTTTTTGTTCTAATTTTTTTTATAAAAATAATGTTCTGACACTTCTCTTTAGATGCTTTTGATACTGAAAGACTACTTTCTTGCTTGAAGAGTTTGAAGTGTGGAAATGAAGCGGATATACCAAATTATGACTTCAAAACATATGAGAAAGTATTTCCTGAAAGAAAGGTACTCAACAAATTGTAAGAATTTGGTTGTAGTTTTCCGAATTGTAAAATTTAATCTTTTGAAACAAACAAATAAATTTCAGGTGAGCCCTTCAGATGTTATTATTTTGGAGGGAATTTTGGTATTTCATGATCCACGCCTTCGAGAGCTCATGAACATGAAAATATTTGTTGATACAGGTAACAGAATAAATAATTACCGCACCATGCACAAGTAATTGTTGTAACCTGATATATGGCTAGTTAATCTTTCTCTTTGTTTACATCAAATATGATGCAATTTTGAAATTATTCTGTAGATGCTGATGTCAGGCTTGCACAGAGAATCCACCGGGATACTGTTGAAAAGGGCAGAGCTGTCACTGTTGTTCTAGAACAGGTCAATTGAGTAGTAAATCAGTAAATTTTAATTGAGTCTATATTTTTGGTAGAGAAATCACTGTATACATCATTTATGTGTGTTGAGTTAAACCAAATTGGTTTTACTTTAATCTGAATTGTACAAAGGATGCTTACTAGGGCTGAATGGAGGGTTAATTGGGGGTGCCAAATTGCAAATTTGTGGAATGCATTACATTGCAGTACTTTTGGGTATCTATCACAATTATTTTCATTGGTTGATGATACAAATATTACTTAGTTAATGCATGGGTATATATGCTCTATGATTTTGATTGAACATACATCTGGAATGCAACCTAAAGCTGTAAACCTAAATGTATGAGAATCTTTGGATTAGTTTTTTACCTGCTTACTTATCCTTGCTTTTTCACACCACAAATTAGCTAATTTAAATTATATTGTTATCTAAAAAGTGTCAAATGATTTAAAGATGATTTGGTAATCACAGAAACACTTGTTTCATTATTTGTAACACTTACCAAATTTTTCATTTTCTATAATCCTACAGTACTACAAATTTGTGAAGCCGTCATTTGAGGATTTCATAGCACCTACAAAGAAATATGCTGATATAATAATACCATGGGGAAGAAATAATAAAGTGGCGATCGACCTAATTGTGCAACACATCCATTCCAAACTCGGCCAACACGACATTTGCAAATTTTACTCCAATCTCTACGTCATTCAATCAACTTTTCAGGTACATATTTTTACATATTTCCAACACTGTCAGTACCCTATTATGTAATTTGAAGGTTGTTGCAAAAGAAAAAGAAATAAAGAAAAATGGTTTTGGTACTGTATTGCTCCTGTTCTGGGTTTCATCCTCTGTTTTCATACATTTACGAGATCTATGTATGAAGGTTTGACTGGGTGGTACCATATCCATGCTGGTTCTGCAAGAAATTATGGTCACATGAAGGCTTTAACATTAATTTTTTATCTTATTTATTTATTTGTTTGTTTACATTGTTTTGAAGACACGTGGTATGCTTACAATAATACGCGATGCTAACACCTCTAAGCATGATTTCATATTTTATGCTGATCGGTTGATTCGTCTGGTATGTACTGATTTATATCAATGTCTGAAGATTATATAGAATTTTGTAAAATTATCAACTTAAAAATTCTTTTTATTGTAATAGGTGGTGGAGAATGGTCTCGGCCATCTTCCATTTAAAGAAAAGCAGGTGAAAACTCCAACCGGTAAGTACAATTTGCATAATGAGATATGATTGCCTTGTACCTAGTATTTGTGTTATGACATTAAGTAATATTTTCATTGCATTTTAGGGGCGGTATATACTGGTGTTGAGTTCTGTCGTGAAAAGCTGTGTGGTATTTCAGTAATTAGAAGGTATACTACCAAAAGTACTTTCTACATATGATCAATTTCATATCAAAATGAAGCAATTGACATTGTTTACATATATTTAATTTTTTTTGTCTAAACTATTTCAAGTGGCGAGAGTATGGAGAATGCTTTGCGTGCTTGTTGCAAAGGAATCAAGATCGGTAAAATACTTATTCATAAAGATGCTGAAGAGGGTGAACAGGTTTTGCAATCCCCCCTCTTTCAAGGAACAATTTCCTTGGCTTTATTTTCCTTAAAATATGTGCAAATTACTAGAATCTCCCAACACAAGTGTAGGAGAAAATAATGGTCTGGTTTGAAAATCTTCAGGGCTAGTGTGAAATGAGGAGAGAATTTATATATGATATTTGCAATGCTTGGGAGAAATTATGATATTGTCATATTTGGAATGGTATATGACTACTGCATTAGCTCCATTTTGTTTGAGTAAATATATATAATTTTCTCAAAAAGCAGCATTGTGCTGTCTTTTTGTTTATATGAAAAAATAGAAACAACAATATGCTTCTATCATTTTGTAGTTAATCTACCAACATTTGCCCAAGGATATAGCAGAGAGACATGTTCTGCTTCTTGATCCTATTCTGGCCACTGGTTAGTTTCAAATTTCAAATTGAGCTTATTTTAATCCTTGACAGAAAAATTGCAACTAAACTCGCAGAAAAAAATGAGCAATTTTAACAGTACATGCTGTTCAAATCCATTCCATCTTCCATGTTTAAAAGAGGCCCTCCTTATTTTTATTGATTTATCTACTTAATTTTATGTTGCTTTTTTTTGTGTGTGTGTGTGTGTGTGTGTAAAATATAGGAAATTCAGCTGTTCAGGCTATCTCCTTAATGTTGGAAAGAGGAGTTCAAGAATCAAACATTATATTTCTTAATCTCATATCTGTAGGTTTACATCACGTTTATATTTTTAATGTTATTTATGTTATAGAATTCCAATGTATCTCAAATTAAATTGTGTCCAGCTTTGAAACTTTCTTAAATCAAAATATTCTCTCTTATTGTTTTTTTGAGAGAATCAATAAGGGTCTAGCCCTCATTTTTCATTAACCATAATTGGTAACAGTTTTTGGAGTTTCTAAGTAGAAACCCGTCGTTCTCTCTTATTGTTATACTTCTGATTTTTTTTTTATGCCTAGGCTCCTGAAGGGATACACGCAGTCTGTAAGAAATTTCCTAGAATAAGAATCATAACATCAGAGATCGAATTGGGTTTAAATGACGAATGCCATGTTATTCCTGGCATGGGTGAATTTGGCGATCGGTATTTTGGTACAGTATAGCTCATGGAAGTCGAGGTTTTATCAAATTCATTGTAAGTAATTTGTCCTGAATTTACTGAACTTTTGTTTCCCTTTATATATGTTAATTAGCATTGGATTTTGACCATTCTCTTTGGATTTCTGTGCAGGTGCTTTTTTAGCTTATTTCCCCCCACCAAATTAAAGTTTTCCACAGCCACAGGTGGTGTGTATTATTTATTTATTTATTTGAAAAAAGATTACCACCCATTTCATCAAATGAAACAAACTACAACTACACCAGTTTTATTTATTTGTTATTTTCTTTTCCTTTTTCACCCATGTTATGACTTTTGGTCATATTTTTTAGGTTAATAGTTTCATTGTTATTATGGTTTAAACAAACTATGGTTCTCTTCCAAGCGATCATTTCTTTGTTATTTGTTTTTTCTTCAGCTCTGTTCTCTATTGGGATGTGAGTCTTCAAATAAAACGTGACTAGACATGTGTAGATTTAAAAAATATTGAAATTCTGGTTTTAAAAAAAAAAACTCAAATTCTAGCCATAGAGGTGCTAAGTTGACTAGCGAGCCATACTTTGTACGCTGATCGTTTGATTTGATCAAACGGTTATATAAATTAAAGTGATCTAAGCTGTTCGCATTTGATCAGATGGCCTATATATGCTAACTATGATAATAGGAGTGCGTATCCTCTGAGATATCTCATATTTT
Source organism: Carex parvula (assembly GCA_025461045.1). NCBI lineage: Eukaryota > Viridiplantae > Streptophyta > Magnoliopsida > Poales > Cyperaceae > Carex > Carex parvula. The sequence continues at coordinate 170,532 of JAJGRW010000830.1, forward strand.
GCGTGACCGACGTGTCCGGTGCCTATTCGGAGATAGCACAGGGACAGTATTATTTGAGCTTTGAGATTCGTGCCGAACGTATCTAAACGGTTGAGATTTTCAAAAAGTCACGCAAAATATGAGATATCTCAGAGGATGCGAATTCTGATAATAGCATGCCATCATTTTCTTATAGCTAGTGTTAAGTTCAATATTTGTTATAAAAAAATGAGAGCAATTTTATTGGTAAAAAAATATTACAGAATTGAGTGCAAAAATATAATGACAATTTTTTTTTTTTTGATTTATTTTACATAAAAGACATCACAATTTTTGACAGATACTTCAAATAAGAAAAGAAAATTATTGTTTTAATGGTTACATAATTCTTTTGTCATATCGTAATTCCGTCGAATTATTTCTTAAATCAAATTTTATTTTTCTCATTGCATTTCATCTAACTGGTCCGATCCAAATTTCCCACAAGTCAACTTATTACTTTATTAAATCTGTATATTTTAGTCATCATGAAAGTTAACTTGTGGATGCGAATTATATAATATAATAAGTTTTTATTTAAATGCACTTGAGAGTAATTTGAAGGAGGGTATATAATAATAAATGTACAACTCTTGCTGAAAGTGCTCTTTTATATCTCCCACAGTCTATGCTTGGATTGAACAACATGCATAATTTGATTTTCTCAAATATTTTGTTAGTAAATTCACTAGATTGTTGTATTATTTTATTTTTCATGGTCTAAGCTCTTAGCAACATAACATAACAAACAATAAAGCTCTGGTTTCTTAACTAGATTGTTTTCAATTATATACAATAGATCACTGTCATTGAAACCAACGCAAAAGATGTTTATTTGATCACACCATTCTAATATCTAACCAAACTTCATAGAAACGTGAATTTGTATGGAAAAGAATCAATATTTAGGTTGTTCTTTAACTATACACATTGTTAAGATAACCAGAGACTGTACCGTACAATATTGATAAGCTCATTATATACAACACGCACTGGCGGATCTGTTAAGGTTTAGGAGTAGGCACTTGTCTATCTCTGAATTTGAAAAATAATTTCAGCCCAATGTATTTTAACCTCATGTGTCTACCTTTGAATAATATTATGTTCAACTCTGATAAAAAAAAAAAAATAACAAGACTCAGTTCGCTGCAGCTATTTTAGCCCATGTGTTATTTTAATCCTTGTTAATGCTCCGTTGCAGCCAGGAGAAGTTCCAATAAAAAAAAAAAGACTTCGTGAGTTCTCTGGCTGTTCCCAATTTCACGATATCAGGTTGTTATTCACGATATCACGCTATCAGGCTGTTCTCAATTTCACCTTTATTTCACAGCCTCCATATAAGGGGTGTTATTCACGATATCAGGCTGATGCCCTTTAGAAATCATGTCATGTAGAAATTCCATGCCTTTGTGATGAGCTCGTTGACAGATGGGAGAACTTTGTAGGTTGATGGATCATTTCAGTTTTTTTTTTTTTTTTGATTCAAAGTCTATAGGAATAATTTCATTCATAAATCAAAAAGTTCACTACAAGAAAAGTAACAGGGCAAGAATATACCAGTTTCCTGTATGCCACTGTTTACTATGACAGAAAATAAATTAAACCTCTCCAAAGCCATCATGTTCTTTGACAGAAACAGTAAAAAATGACATTGTTGGCCCCTAAATAATTTGAAAAATATACTTAAGGAATTTAATCAATTAATTCCTCAAGAAATGGTGAAAGAAGCACCTCAAAAATTTAATTTATTGAAAGTCATAAAAAATAAATTATGATTATCATGAAATAAAATTCATGGTAAAATTCTATGTCCAAAACTATGAATTTTGGTTAAATGAAACCCTTGAAACTCAAAAGGGTTGAATAAATACAAAATTGGAAGGGTCTGGAGATATGATTTGGGTACACAAAATAAAGGAAGCATAGCAATGAAAAAATAAAACTTGGTACACATTGGAGGCCTCTAACAGAACCGACTGACGTCTAGGACCCACTGTCAGTCTTGGAAAGTAGCTGAAGCTCTGGGATAAGAAAAAGTAAGTGGGCTAGGCCCGTATCAGCTTAAACTGACTATCAGACCCCACACACAGAGGGACGGTGCATAGAGAACCGCGTGCATTCAAAGAGAAAGGATGAGTATAAACTCAGCGCTCCTGAACTGGGTTCGCTAAAAGTCTGGTTCGGAAATTCGGAAATAGATCTGCTGTTATTCCTCAAGAATTACATGAACCTGTTATTCTGATGACAACCGTTCAAATTTTTTCATACATGAATTCTAACGAAGTTTTGTATGTACGAATCTCAACAAAAATTAACAGTTGAGATCAGAATAACAGGTTCCTGTTATTTAGAAGGAAAAACAGCAGATTTATTTCTGAAAAATTCACAAGAGCCGCATTTCAATGGAACTGTACGATGCACTTATGCCAAACCCACCCAAATACTGTACATAAAATGAGGAGTCCGGCTACGTACTATACCACTAGTGTCATTCAAACTAAATAACACCACATCTTAAACCATTGGATCTACTTTAATATTCGTGTACAAAATAGCGCTGGACTGACACTAGTGTCTTGTACGAATATTAAAGTAAATCCAATGGTTTAAGATGTGGTGTTATTTAGTTTGGAATGACACTAGTGGTATAGTAGCCGGACTCTAAAATGAGCTGTGATTCGCTCTAGCTACTGGAGTTGACAAGCGGTAAAATTCAATAATGAAGATGAACCATTAGGGGTGTAAACGGAGCAAATTCGGAAAGGATAATGTTAATATTAAATCTCTATCTATATTTCAATGAGCAGATACGAATACGGATACGAATTGTAAACGGATATCAAAATGTAAAAACTAAATTCACATTAAATATACGAATACAGAATGGATAATCTACGAATACGGATTGAATAATTGTCGGATAATTAAAGTAATATGACAACATATATTAACTCCGTGAATAATAACATATAAAATTTTAGACTTCAAAAAAAAATCTTTTTTAAGAAATAGAGTATCGTGAACCGTTTGATTAATATAATGAACACACAATTGAAGTCTTTCCTATATCAAAAGTCAAAAGTTGAAGGTACCACGTGAATTGGGAGATAAAGACAGAAAACATAATGGAAGTATTTGCTATGCACGTGTATACATGCATCTTTGTTCTCCCTCCACGTGGCAGCGTGAGCCATCACGTTTTCCCAACAAAATTGAAATCCGGTCCGGATAGGTTGCTAGATTTAGTCTCTGTTGCCATTCTAACAAAAACCCCATCACGCCCGTAGGCTGTTACAGAAAAAACCTACTTACAACTTCACCCGTTTAGAAAATTTGATAAGTAAAGCCTATTACATTAATTGCAGCCCTCTATTCTACCTAGTTTTGCTAGTCTATAGACACCTCATTTTGTTTGCGACTGACATGGATGCATTTGAATTTATATTCCGGCCCTTTGATGATTTTCCAGATATCGAAGACTTCTTTGAACGCCTTCCAATTGAGAAGGACAAATTTTGTTCTTTCAATCTGGCAGCCACTGTCTAATCTTTTAAAAAAAAGACAACGACAAATTCGATAAAAGTACCAAGAAAAAATAACTAATTAGAAAATATCTAAAATTTGCGCACGCCAAATCAACAACGCTGCAGCAAATTT
>JAJGRW010000830.1:178354-312913 GCA_025461045.1 Carex parvula
AAATTTGCTGCAGCGTTGTTGATTTGGCGTGCGCAAATTTTAGATATTTTCTAATTAGTTATTTTTTCTTGGTACTTTTATCGAATTTGTCGTTGTCTTTTTTTTAAAAGATTAGACAGTGGCTGCCAGATTGAAAGAACAAAATTTGTCCTTCTCAATTGGAAGGCGTTCAAAGAAGTCTTCGATATCTGGAAAATCATCAAAGGGCCGGAATATAAATTCAAATGCATCCATGTCAGTCGCAAACAAAATGAGGTGTCTATAGACTAGCAAAACTAGGTAGAATAGAGGGCTGCAATTAATGTAATAGGCTTTACTTGTCAAATTTTCTAAACGGGTGAAGTTGTAAGTAGGTCTTTTCTGTAACAGCCTACGGGCGTGATGGGGTTTTTGTTAGAATGGCAACAGAGACTAAATCTAGCAACCTATCCGGACCGGATTTCAATTTTGTTGGGAAAACGTGATGGCTCACGCTGCCACGTGGAGGGAGAACAAAGATGCATGTATACACGTGCATAGCAAATACTTCCATTATGTTTTCTGTCTTTATCTCCCAATTCACGTGGTACCTTCAACTTTTGACTTTTGATATAGGAAAGACTTCAATTGTGTGTTCATTATATTAATCAAACGGTTCACGATACTCTATTTCTTAAAAAAGATTTTTTTTTGAAGTCTAAAATTTTATATGTTATTATTCACGGAGTTAATATATGTTGTCATATTACTTTAATTATCCGACAATTATTCAATCCGTATTCGTAGATTATCCATTCTGTATTCGTATATTTAATGTGAATTTAGTTTTTACATTTTGATATCCGTTTACAATTCGTATCCGTATTCGTATCTGCTCATTGAAATATAGATAGAGATTTAATATTAACATTATCCTTTCCGAATTTGCTCCGTTTACACCCCTAATGGTTCATCTTCATTATTGAATTTTACCGCTTGTCAACTCCAGTAGCTAGAGCGAATCACAGCTCATTTTAGAGTCCGGCTACTATACCACTAGTGTCATTCCAAACTAAATAACACCACATCTTAAACCATTGGATTTACTTTAATATTCGTACAAGACACTAGTGTCAGTCCAGCGCTATTTTGTACACGAATATTAAAGTAGATCCAATGGTTTAAGATGTGGTGTTATTTAGTTTGAATGACACTAGTGGTATAGTACGTAGCCGGACTCCTCATTTTATGTACAGTATTTGGGTGGGTTTGGCATAAGTGCATCGTACAGTTCCATTGAAATGCGGTCTTGTGAATTTTTAACAAATAACTGCTGTTTTTCCTTGTGAGTAACAATAACCTGTTATTCTGATCTCTAACTGTTAATTTTTGTTGAGATTCGTACATACAAAACTTCATTAGAATTCATGTATGAAAAAATTTGAACGGTTGTGATCAGAATAACAGGTTCATGTAATTCTCGAGGAATAACAGTAGATTTATTTCCGAATTTCGGAACCAGACTTTTAGCGAACCCAGTTCGGGAGCGCTGAGTTTATACTCATCCTTCCTCTTTGAATGCACGCGGTTCTCTATGCACCGTCCCTCTGTGTGTGGGTTCTGATTGTCAGTTTAAGCTGATACGGGCCTAGCCCACTTACTTTTTCTTATCCCAGCAGTTCAGCTACTTTCCAAGAGTGACAGTGGGTCCTAGACGTCAGTTGGGTCTGTTAGAGGCCTCCAATGTGTACCAAGTTTTATTTTTCATTGCTATGCTTCCTTTATTTTGTGTACCCAATAATATCTCCAGACACTTCTAATTTTGTATTTATTCAACCCTTTTGAGTTTCAAGGGTTTCATTTAACCAAAATTCATAGTTTTGGACATAGAATTTTACCATGAATTTTATTTCATAATAATCATAATTTATTTTTTATGACTTTCAATAAATTAAATTTTTGAGGTGCTTCTTTCACCATTTCTTGAGGAATTAATTGATTAAATTCCTTAAGTATATTTTTCAAATTATTTAGGGGCCAACAATGTCATTTTTACTGTTTCTGTCAGAGAACATGATGGCTTTGGAGAGTTTAATTTAGTTTCTGTCATAGTAAACAGTGGCATACAGGAAACTGCTATATTGTTGTCCTGTTACTTTTCTTGTAGTGAACTTTTGATTTATGAATGAAATTATTCCTATAGACTTTGAATCAAAAAAAAAAAAAAAAGCTGAAATGACCCATCAACTTACAAAGTTCTCCCATCTGTCAACGAGCTCATCACAAAGGCATGGAATTTCTACATGACATGATTTCTAAAGGGCATCAGCCTGATATCGTGAATAACACCCTTATATGGAGGCTGTGAAATAAAGGTGAAATTGAGAACAGCCTGATAGCGTGATATCGTGAATAACAACCTGATATCGTGAAATTGGGAACAGCCAGAGAACTCACGAAGTCTTTTTTTTTTATTGGAACTTCTCCTGGCTGCAACGGAGCATTAACATGGATTAAAATTACACATGGGCTAAAATAGCTGCAGCGAACTGAGTCTTGTTATTTATTTATTTTTAGATTAGAGTTGGACAAAATATTAATTCAAAGATAGACACATGGGTTAAAATACATTGGGCTGAAATTATTTTTCAAATTCAGAGATAGACAAGTGCCTACTCCTAAGCCTTAACAGATCCGCCAGTGCGTGTTGTATACAATGAGCTAATCAATATTGTACGGTACAGTCTCTGGTTATCTTAACAATGTGTATAGTTAAAGAACAACCTAAAATGTGATTCTTTTCATACAAAATTCATGTTTCTATGAAGTTTGGTTAGATATTAGAATGGTGTGATCAAATAAACATCTTTTGCGTTGGTTTCAATGACAGTGATTGTATATAATTGAAAACAATCTAGTTAAGAAAGCCAGAGCTTTATTGTTTTGTTATGTATGTTGCTAAGAGCCTTATACATGAAAAATACAATAATACAACAATCTAGTGAATTTACTAACAAATATCTTGAGAAAATCAAATTATGCATGTTGTTCATCCAAGCATAGACTGTGGGAGCTATAAAAGAGCACTTTCAGCAAGAGTTGTACATTTATTATTCTATACCCTCCTTCAAATTACTCTCGAGTGCATTTAAATAAAAACTTATTATATTATATAATTCGCATCCACAAGTTAACTTTCATGATGACTAAAATATACAGATTTAATAAAGTAATAAGTTGACTTGTGGGAAATTTGGATCGGACTAGTTAATGAAATGCAATGAGAAAAATAAAATTTGATTTAAGAAATAATTCGACGGAATTATGATATGACAAAAGGATTATGTAACCATTACAACAATAATTTTTTTTCTTATTTGAAGTATCTGTCAAAAATTGTGATGTCTTTTATGTAAAATAAATCAAAAAAAAATTGTCATTATATTTTTGCACTCAATTCTGTAATATTTTTTTACCAATAAAATTGCAAATCATTTTTTTATAACAAATATTGAACTTAACACTAGCTATAAGAAAATGATGGCATGCTATTATCAGAATTCGCATCCTCTGAGATATCTCATATTTTGCCTGACTTTTTGAAAATCTCAACAGTTTAGATACGTTCGGCATGAATCTCAAAGCTCAAATAATACTGCCCCTATCCCCGAATAGGCACCGGACACGTTGGTCACGCAAAATATGAGATATCTCAGAGAATACACACTCCTATTATCATAGTTAACATAGGCCATCTGATCAAATGCGAACAGCTTAGATCACTTTAATTTATATAACCGTTTGATCAAATCAAACGATCAGCATACAAAGTATGGCTCGCTAGTCAACTTAGCACCTCTATGGCTAGAATTTGAGTTTTTTTTTTTTTTTAAACCAGAATTTCAATATTTTTTAAATCTCCACATGTCTAGTCTCGTTTTATTTGAAGACTCACATCCCAATAGAGAACAGAGCTGAAGAAAAAACAAATAAAAAAGAAATGATCGCTTGGAAGAGAAACATAGTTTGTTTAAACCATAATAACAATGAAACTAGTAACCTAAAAATATGACCAAAAGTCATAACATGGGGGAAAAGGAAAGAAAATAACAAATAAATAAAAACTGGTGTAGTTGTAGTTTGTATCAATTTGATGAAATGGGTGGTAATCTTTTTTCAAATAAATAAATAAATAATAAATACACCACCTGTGGCTGTGGAAAACTTTAATTTGGAGGGGGAAAATAAGCTAAAAAAAAGCACCTGCACAGAAATCCAAAGAGAATGGTCAAAATCCAATGCTAATTAACATATATAAAGGGAAACAAAAGTTCAGTAAATTCAGGACAAATTACTTACAATGAATATGATAAAACCTCGACTTCCATGAGCTATACTGTACCAAAATACCGATCGCCAAATTCACCCATGCCAGGAATAACATGGCATTCGTCATTTAAACCCAATTCGATCTCTGATGTTATGATTCTTATTCTAGGAAATTTCTTACAGACTGCGTGTATCCCTTCAGGAGCCTAGGCATAAAAAAAAAAATCAGAAGTATAACAATAAGAGAGAACGACGGGTTTCTACTCAGAAACTCCAAAAACTGTTACCAATTATGGTTAATGAAAAATAAGGGCTAGACCTTTATTGATTCTCTCAAAAAAACAATAAGAGAGAATATTTTGATTTAAGAAAAGTTCAAAACTGGACACAATTTAATTTGAGATACATTGGAATTCTATAACATAAATAACATTAAAAATATAAACGTGATGTAAACCTACAGATATGAGATTAAGAAATATAATGTTTGATTCTTGAACTCCTCTTTCCAACATTAAGGAGATAGCCTGAACAGCTGAATTTCCTATATTTTACACACACACACACACACACACACAAAAAGCAACATAAAATTAAGTAGATAAATCAATAAAAATAAGGAGGGCCTCTTTTAAACATGGAAGATGGAATGGATTTGAACAGCATGTACTGTTAAAATTGCTCATTTTTTTCTGCGAGTTTTTTGCAATTTTTCTGTAAAGGATTAAAATAAGCTCAATTTGAAATTTGAAACTAACCAGTGGCCAGAATAGGATCAAGAAGCAGAACATGTCTCTCTGCTATATCCTTGGGCAAATGTTGGTAGATTAACTACAAAACCAAAGAAGCATATTGTTGTTTCTATTTTTTCATATAAACAAAAAGACAGCACAATGCTGCTTTTTGAGAAAATTATATATATTTGCTCAAACAAAATGGAGCTAATGCAGTAGTCATATACCATGCAAAATTAGACAATATCATAATTTCTCCCAAGCATTGCAAATATCATATATAAATTCTCTCCTCATTTCACACTAGCCCTGAAGATTTTCAAACCAGACCCTTATTTTCTCCTACACTTGTGTTGGGAGATTCTAGAATTTGGACATATTTTAAGGAAAATAAAGCCAAGGAAATTGTTCCTTGAAAGAGGGGGGATTGCAAAACCTGTTCACCCTCTTCAGCATCTTTATGAATAAGTATTTTACCGATCTTGATTCCTTTGCAACAAGCACGCAAAGCATTCTCCATACTCTCGCCACTTGAAATAGTTTAGAAAAAAAAATGAAATATATGTAAACAATGTCAATTGCTTCATTTAGATATGAAATTGATCATATGTAGAAAGTATTTTTAGTAGTATACCTTCTAATTACTGAAATACCACATAGCTTTCCCGACAGAACTCAACACCAGTATATACCGCCCCTAAAATGCAATGAAAATATTACTTAATGTCATAACACAAATACTAGGTACAAGGCAATCATATCTCATTATGCAAATTGTACTTACCGGTTGGAGTTTTCACCTGCTTTTCTTTAAATGGAAGATGGCCGAGACCATTCTCCACCACCTATTACAATAAAAAGAATTTTTAAGTTGATAATTTTACAAAATTCTATATAATCTTCAGACATTGATATAAATCAGTACATACCAGACGAATCAACCGATCAGCATAAAATATGAAATCATGCTTAGAGGTGTTAGCATCGCGTATTATTGTAAGCATACCACGTGTCTTCAAAACAATGTAAACAAACAAATAAATAAATAAGATAAAAAATTAATGTTAAAGCCTTCATGTGACCATAATTTCTTGCAGAACCAGCATGGATATGGTACCACCCAGTCAAACCTTCATACATAGATCTCGTAAATGTATGAAAACAGAGGATGAAACCCAGAACAGGAGAAATACAGTACCAAAACCATTTCTTTATTTCTTTTTCTTTTGCAACAACCTTCAAATTACATAATAGGGTACTGACAGTGTTGGAAATATGTAAAAATATGTACCTGAAAAGTTGATTGAATGACGTAGAGATTGGAGTAAAATTTGCAAATGTCGTGTTGGCCGAGTTTGGTATGGATGTGTTGCACAATTAGGTCGATCGCCACTTTATTATTTCTTCCCCATGGTATTATTATATCAGCATATTTCTTTGTAGGTGCTATGAAATCCTCAAATGACGGCTTCACAAATTTGTAGTACTGTAGGATTATAGAAAATGAAAAATTTGGTAAGTATACAAATAATGAAACAAGTGTTTCTGTGATTACCAAATCATCTTTAAATCATTTGACACTTTTTAGATAACAATATAATTTAAATTAGCTAATTGTGGTGTGAAAAAGCAAGGATAAGTAAGCAGGTAAAAAACTAATCCAAAGATTCTCATACATTTAGGTTTACAGCTTTAGGTTGCATTCCAGATGTATGTTCAATCAAAATCATAGAGCATATATATACCCATGCATTAAATAAGTAATATTTGTATCATCAACCAATGAAAATAATTTTGATAGATACCCAAAAGTACTGCAATGTAATGCATTCCACAAATTTGCAATTTGGCACCCCCAATTAACCCTCCATTCAGCCCTAGTAAGCATCCTTTGTACAATTCAGATTAAAAGTAAAACCAATTTGGTTTAACTCAAGTTACTCAACACACATAAATGATGTATACAGTGATTTATCTACCAAAAATATAGACTCAATTAAAATTTACTGATTTACTACTCAATTGACCTGTTCTAGAACAACAGTGACAGCTCTGCCCTTTTCAACAGTATCCCGGTGGATTCTCTGTGCAAGCCTGACATCAGCATCTACAGAATAATTTCAAAATTGCATCATATTTGATGTAAACAAAGAGAAAAATTAACTAGCCATATATCAGGTTACAACAATTACTTGTGCATGGTGCGGTAATTATTTATTCTGTACCTGTATCAACAAATATTTTCATGTTCATGAGCTCTCGAAGGCGTGGATCATGAAATACCAAAATTCCCTCCAAAATAATAACATCTGAAGGGCTCACCTGAAATTTATTTGTTTGTTTCAAAAGATTAAATTTTACAATTCGGAAAACTACAACCAAATTCTTACAATTTGTTGAGTACCTTTCTTTCAGGAAATACTTTCTCATATGTTTTGAAGTCATAATTTGGTATATCCACTTCATTTCCACACTTCAAACTCTTCAAGCAAGAAAGTAGCCTTTCAGTATCAAAAGCATCTAAAGAGAAGTGTCAGAACATTATTTTTATAAAAAAAATTAGAACAAAAGGAGATATTATATATAAATGTGAAATACCTGGATGGTCAAAATTATATCCTTGAACCTGTGACACCTTTTTCTCTGATAATCCATAGTAAAAGGACTCCTGAAATATAAATGTTCACTTAGTATTAGCATCAAATTCAATGATGAATTATGTATAGTATCCTTATGAATTAACTATTTCGCTAGCATGTTGTCAATTTTATGTAATTTTCATATAAGATAATGGTAATTCTGGCAATTAGGTATTTACAAGGACTTAGAGTGATATTTCCAAATGCTTTTTAGGGTCCATTAAATACTTATTTCATGTTCCAGTGAGGTACAAGAGATTATACTTCTTTGACACACAAGCATAGTTAAGATTACACAAATATAATCCTTTATTTTAAAAGATAACTAATAATTGACTAAAAATAACATTATGCCTGGCTAAGAACAATGATCTGCTGGCCATGAAGCTGTTGTGTAATGATATCACATACTGTCGTTTTTCCAGATGCAGCTCCTCCGGCAACACCTATATATATATATATATATATATATATAAAGGAATTAAATTAGCAAAACCATATTCATCTGGGTTTCAAATTTGTCACTAGATCAAAAGCTGGTTCTCAATTGCAACGAGAAAATTGAAGAGATTAGGACTGTAGATCCACTAACCAATGATAAATGGTTCTTTGTGGTTGTTCTCCATAGATGAAACTTTTGGAGAACTTTTTCCTGATCTTGATCCCATTATGAGTTGCTGATCTTTTGAACTGATAAAAAAATACAGAGATAAATTTAGGATTTAAAAATGCATTGGTCAAAGTTGCCCCAATCTTTCTCTCAATTGGCTATTTTCATGTGAAAAATAAGACCAAAAGCTAGGAATAATATATTTTCTCGAACAAATTTAATACACCCAGTCTTATGATCTTATATTCTTATCAATCTTGCAAATGGCGATAATCTATATACAAAAAAGAAAGCTAAAATCTCACATCAGTCCAGAATCTGTTGAGCGCAAGGGGGTAAAGGAAGGGGTGTCTGTCAAAGCTTGAGATCAGAAATAGGCATTGATCAATCCAACACTGAAAATAGATTAATCCTTAAAAAAAAAAAGTTAATGGAGCTAGAGAGATAGCAAAAGGGTGGAACCTAAAATTATTTTTTACAGAAGGTGAAATATAAAAATGGGTAGACCGTACTAATAATAACATTACCTTTTAACCAAGACACAAGTTAAGAAAACTTCAAATAAACATAGTTTCGCAAAGATGACAAATTAAGCATAAAAGTTGCCTAGTTATGCAGGAGTGGTAGCGGTCCGATGAGCATCAGATCGTTTTGATCTAATGTCCGGTTAGATTTGTTCAATTTGTATCAAAATCTGTGTGCACTTAATCTGGATAAATTTTGAAGTTGTTCGTGAGAATCTTAATATTGATCGGACGGCTCTCATCTGGTATTAGACCAAATTTGATTTGATGTCCATCATACCGTCCCGATTCTAGTTATGTGCCATAAAATAAGAAGAATAAAATTGTCTACAAATTGAAAATTAATGTGGATTTTTTACCAATAACAGAAACATTCTTCTAAGAAAAATAATCTATAATACTTGAATGCTGCTGTTGTTGCTCCATAATCTTTTGGGATTGGTATTAACAAAAAATAATCAATAATACTTGAATGCTGCTGTTGTCCTGTTGCATAATATTAGACAGCCAAACACGTAGTTAGATATCGTATCAATTTGCTAATAGAAAATGGTTCTACACACACGTACAAGAAAAGCCACGTGAGTATTATGTGCGGTACCGCACAGATGTAGAATACTTCCAACCGAATAAAAGCACTTCGGAGTCTATTTAGATTACAGATAGATCTGTTTTGAGATTTGTGTCAAATTAAAATAAATGACTCATATCTCATTTTATGTGGTCAGTAGGTGTTGCACTGGATCTAAATTCTCCTCCAATCGGAATTCAAATCCTTTGAGATAACTCAAAGTTTGAGTTTGGATCCGAAACGTTCGATTAGAATCCGCATATGTAAATTCTAATTTGGACTTTGGATTCTAATTTGACGATCAGGATCAAATCTCAAATTTTGAATTACTTTAGGAATCCGAACCCCCAAGGCCCCAACCCACCCAAAAGGGAGTCCGGATCTCCTAAAGTAACCCAATTTTTGAGTTTAGACGTGTACGGTGCCTATTCGGTGGTAGCGCAGGGGGCAGTATTATTTGTGGGGTCCAGATTTTTTAAGATTCGTGTTAGAGCACCTTGGACGGTTTGGATCAAAACTCAAAAATTGAGTTAATGCACTGGATCTGAATTCCCCAAAAGGACGAAACTTAGTGTCTCAGTCATGAGCAACATAAGAATTCCATCGGTAAATAATATTGATTTTGACCCGGGCTTCGGCTTATAACTTAAGATAAGCCAGCATCAACCTTCCCATTTCCCAAAGGAACCATTGCTCGACAGCGAGGCTTCTTTGAACTCTAATTGTAAGACTGTAGCGAACTATCAGCCCAGCCCACTGTAAAAAGTTTAAATGAGGCCTTTCTTTCTAAAGAGAGCAGCTTGGGTCCGGTGCCCATCGGATCCAAAGTGGGTTCGATGGGCTCCCTGACCGTCCGATATGCTTCAAGATTCACACCAGAACTTTCTCGTCTGCTTTAATATACGTGCGCACGAATCTTGAGGCGCATCGGACGGTTAGAGAGCCCATCGAACCCACTTTGGGTCCGATGGGCATCGGACCCAAGCTGCTCTCTTTTATGTAGTCGTCATATTTTCATTTTTTTTTATTTTTTTTAATAATGAAATTATATAGAAAAATGTGTTAAATAAAATTATTAAATCTGATATATTTTATGCACATAAAAACTTATCACTATTCAGATTTATTTTTGTATAAATCAACAAGTTAAACAATCAATGTTCATAAAATATTCATATCAATATATATTTACAAGTTCTCAATACCAATCAAACAAAATTAAAAGGTTGTAATTTTACATGTGCATAGAAAAAAAAATTACATGTATATAGAAAAAAGAGTGAGGCTACGGTGCTATGCATAGCACGGATTGAGCCGTGCTACGGCTCAATATTTGAGTTTCAAAATCCTAACAGTTGATCCAAACCGTTCAACATGATTATAAAATGAATATGTACTTGCAAACCAAATTTAACATTTTTTCGAATTTTTTTACTATTTTTTTAGATAGGTAGAAAATCACTGTTTTTGGATGGTCTAGAATTTTCAGATCAAGTGATTTTCTACCTATCTAAACAAATAGTAAAAAAATTTGAAAAAATATAAAATTTGGTTTGCAAGTACATATTCATTTATAATCATGTTGAATAGTTCGGATCGATCGTTAGAATTTTGAAAACTCAAATATTGAGCTGTAGCACGGACCAAACCGTGCTATGCATAGTACCGTAGCCTCACTCTAGAAAAAAAAATATAAATATAATAAAGACGTAAAAAAAATGCAAACCTTTGTCATGTTATATATATTTTTTTTAGTTTCGTTCATTCAGAAACAAAATCAAACTCATTTTAGGCACCAAGGGGTATACATTTCATAACAGCATTCAAAACGAACTCTATACACCCAACAAGCCAACAAGAACACTGGTATCAGAAGTACATTGCATTAAGAAATTAAGACAAGGAACAGTAAAACAAACAACTCTTTACAACTCAAGTTTGCTCCCTGCCACATCAACAACAAAGCGATATCTGACGTCGTTACGCTCCAATCGCTCGATCGCCTGGTTCACATAATCCATCTTCACAATTTCAATGGTAGATGTCAGGCCCTTTTTGACACAAAATTCCAGTACTTCTTGTGTCTCAGTCATGCTTCCGATGAAACTCCCTGTTATGGCCTTCCTCCCTACAAACAATCAGGCAACGATGAATTAACAACATTTTGTTAATGATCAAAGCAAAATTAATCTACCAATGAACAAGTAATTCCATGTCAGTGCGGCTCTGGTACTATGCATAGCACAGTTTGGTCCGTACTACATATCAATAATTTTGTTTTTGAAGTTCAAATAATTGATCGGAACCGCTCCACGTGATTTCTATATAAAAAATGTACTTGCAAGCTAAATTTACATTTTTTTCAATTTTTATACTATTTTTTTAGAAAGGTAGAAAATCACTACTTTTGAATGGTCTAAAATTTTTAGATCAAGTAATTTTACAACCTATCTAAAAGAATAGTAATAAAACTAAAAAAAAATGTAAAATTTGATCTAGAGGTACATATTCATATAGATATCATGTTGAACGGTTCAGATTAGTTGTTTGGACTTTAAAAAAAATAAAGATATTGATCCATAGTACGGACCAATATGTGCTATGCATAACCAACAAGATGAAATTGACACAACAAGTTGTTTATGTAAACTCACCGAGCATCACCATCGGAGAAATGAACTGCAAGGGTTCATTAATGACTCCCATGAGGATCAACTTGCCATCCAATTTGAGCAATGAGAGGTACGGTTCGAGCGGGTGGTTCACTGGTACCGTATCTATGATATAATCAAGGCTGTCTGCTGCGGTTGCCATTTGGGTAGCATCAGAGCTTACAAGGTATGCATCGGCACCTAGGTGATCCATCGCCTCTGCTTTTTTCTTGTCAGAAGAGCTGATCACCGTCACGTGGTGGCCCATTGCCTTTGCAACCTTGACCCCCATATGACCAACACCGCCAAGGCCCAAAATTGCTCCTCTTAGGCCCGGTTTCATGAGCCCAAAGTGTTTCAATGGGCTGTAGACTGTCACTCCAGCGCAGAGTAAAGGAGCAGCCTGCTCTGGGGCAAGCCCTGTTGGGATTTTCACAGCGAACCTAATAGAAGACAAAGGAAATTAATGAGCCCAGAAAAAAACTATCTTTTGTTATTTTTTTGGTTTAATAATTGAGAAATCCAAATTAAAAACAGCAAACCAAAACATACATTTGGTTTAGATCATGAGTCAAGAATTTATATTGGAAGCTATAAAATCTGAACTTGGTTTGTTTACAATATTTAAATGCTGAAAATATTAATAATTTTGATAATTTGGTGTAATTACTTCATCACTCTGTGATCTATCAATACATACTTGGTGCATGACGTAGAAGAAGATCAAATTATCAACGGTCTGATTTGTTATTTCAAATATTGATTTGAATTACTAAGACCGGCATCTGGTTGAGGTTTTAAAATGTAATCAAGAAAAATTGGACACTAGATCCCTCTTTGCCAAGTAAATCAGATGCAGAGCTTGACCAGGACACATGATCCCACATTTTCCATAAAATTTAAGTCATTTCGAGGGGCCCCCCATTGAAAATTAAAATCTTTGTCTGATAAGGAATAAAGAATAAAATATGGGACAAATCAAAGAAAAAGAAAGCAAAACCAGGGCCACACCGGAATTCACATCCTCCTCCCTGGTACCGTAATAGGAAATCTTTTACAATCACTGGATCTGGACCGTTCTTTTTAACTTGGCACGAATCTCAAAGCCCAATAATACTGCCCCCTGCACTAGCCCAACTCAAAGCGGCTGAGAGTTAATCTCAAACCGTAAAGTGAAGGGAATCTTTTATAGTAATAGAGAGGATCCTTGTCCGCATCTATATTGAAAAGTACCCATCAGGGCATCTTGCGTGTGCATCATAAACCAACATTTACAATTAATTTGGTTAAAGAGAAAGTATTAACTAGGGTGCCAAATAACCATCTAGTATGTGGTAACATGAAACTGATCTTTCCCAAAAAAGAAAATAAAAAATGAATACTGAGGGTCAAATTTGCAATTTTAAGTTTCTTATGTCCAAATTTATTATCTTGTCTTGTCTTTCTTAAAAGTTTCATGATCTAATTAATGAAGATAGGGAGAAAAACAAAATTAGAGTAAATAGGGAGAAAAATTAAGATTTTAGAGCCTGTTAAATAATGGAAATTAACATGAATTAGACAATTTGATCTTGACTTTTGCTTGAAGACCAAGATTTATAATCTCAATATCACAATTATGGATTCTCCAAGAAATGATCAATCTAATCAAATGTAACAAATAAAACTTACTTTTGGTTGACAATCATGGAAGAAGCAAACCCACCCTGAGTAGGCTTCCCGTCTGTGTAAACATCATTATACGACCAAATGCGCTTGTTGCAGTACTGCTCAACATCCGCTTTGCACGGCTGGCAGGTGCGGCAGCAACCGACAATCACCCCCACACCGACCACATCTCCTGCCTGGAAGCGGGTCACTTTGGGACCCACTTCAGTCACCTCCCCGACAACTTCATGCCTGATATCATTAGAAAGTAAAATTTACAATATTAATTTAGAGCTTTTAAATTTGTTTACGGGATGTAACACCAATTTCATAATTCAAATTCATATTCTGTAATTGCTATGCTTGTCACAAAATATATGAAAACCATTGTACAGACTCGTCACATGAAGGGACATATTTTATAGTTACATAGGAAACAAAAGCTTGAATTCTTTTACTTTATTTGTGGCCTTATTGGTGTGGCCATTCATCTAGCAGGTGTTACTGTATGCTTTAGAAAAGGCAACTACAACTAAAAATCCTAAAAAGGTTTTAACACAACTGTATAATTTACATACCTGAATACCTTATCAAGACAAATATGTAAAAAATACATTTTTCAGTAGAACGCGCTGGGTATTATTTTTTCTCAACTAGCGTATTACTTATTGTCTATCTTAAAATACTTGTCAATTAATATCTATGTAATAAATACACTATGTATTGCTAGTACAACACTCCTAATATTTTTTTCGCCATATTAAATTACAGAACCAGGGGGCAGTTCGATGGGTATTGGACAAAATTCAATATGATGTCCGATCAAAGTTGTCCGATCTGCGTCAAGATTCACACGAAATATTAAAAATCGTTTAAATCAAGTGTGTACTGATATTGATGTGGATCGGACCTTGATCCAATTTAATAACACAACCCAGAATTTGAAATCCAGGGCACAATTAGATTGTCCAGATTTTGTCTAATACAAGAATTATATTTTTTTTAATAAAAAATCATATATATTTAACGAATGGACCGTACAAATCCAACTATCATGTAACACGCGTAATCAATTCTGTTGCTAACTTCTAAAAAGGCGAGACGCCCAAAGCCCAAAAAAGAGTAGAGAGTACTCAAGAGTAGAGAGAGAGAGGAATTCATATCACCGACGGTACCGTAATAGGGAATCTTTTACAATTACTTGATCTGGACCGTTCTTTTTAACTTGGCACGAATCTCAAATCCCAATAATACTGCCCCCTCAGTCAGCCCGAAACCGGCTGAGAGTTAATCTCAACCGTAAATAGCTAATTGTGAAAGGGAATCTTTTACGGTACCGTCGAGGATATGGACTCAGAGAGAGAGAGGAGGAGGTTAGAGCACACGTACCCAGGGACCATAGGATAATTAGACATGCCCAAGTGGTTCTTGGTTTGGTGGATATCAGTGTGGCAGATTCCACAATACAACACCTTTACCACCACATCCTCTGCCTCTGTTTTCCTGCATTTTCCAACAACGCCAAATTAATCCGTTACAACGTTATCTCAAAAGAATCACACTTAACAACTTTTTTTTTTTTTTTTACACGTTAAGTGAACAAAAAAATTATTTTAAAATAAAAAAACAAAGTATAGAAAAAAGATCCACAATTTTTACATTAACGGCCACACAATTTGAAAAATTAAATGAACCAAACTATTGATTCAGTTCCTTTAATTTCTATAATAGAGACTGAGTCAATGGTTTAATCCCCTTCCATGCGATGAAAGATTATTTAATTTTTATATTTCTAAAAATAAATAGTTTGTTAAGAAATGAGTTGGTTTGCTCACACACTGAGCATGCATACCAGTGAAATTGAAAGATGCGTTATGGATTTTAGTAAGGTGTATTAATTACTAAAGCAAAATGAAAATTGTTATTTTTTCATTTTGGTAAAACAATGAAAGAATCAAATAGATCCAATTTATTCAGCACAAGCAATGCTACACAATTCCTAAATTACATGCATATATAACTCAAAATATATACTTAAAATTGTTAAAAATTATACCTCAAGGTGTAAGTGTAAGGAGACAACACACCACTGGCATCCTTGGCGGCCCATCCAATCACAGTTTTCTCTGATGCAAGGCTTCCCATTGTTGTTTGAGAGAGAAAGAGATGAGAGTGAGGTTTTAGAGGTCTAGGTTTTGGTGAGAGATGAAGCAACAGGTGGATTTATATATGAAAGAAATAGAGCGAAGGTGAAAGTAAACGTTTCTTATAAAACAAATAAAGATTAAAAAAATTTATTTATAGAAAATATTAAAAAATAATAGAGAAAAATAGAAAGATTACTTTAAAATTTTCATATCTAGAAGGACTTTCACCAATCGGAAAATTATTTTTTTTTTTAGTTGGCTTGAATTCTCTATGACTTCTGCCATGTGAAGGGAAAAAAGAATTTGGAGTTGGAAAAAAATTATTACAGAGAATCTTACAAAAATTATAGAATTTATTGAATTATTTTTTTATTGATTTATTGTTCATTTCTTTACAAGAGAAATGTCAAGCTTTATATAATGTTACACTGACTTTAGAGTCATTGCCAAAATTATCTATAAAAAGAAATAGATCGAACGGTCTAAAAACTATAATTAGAAACAAAAACAAAACGAAAAAAAACAGTGGTATAGTGCATAATTAACTCTCGTTCTGCTAAACGTGTTCAAAATTATGTACTCAAAAGTCAGAAATATTGTTTTCAATAGAATTCAAAGCAATTGGAAAGAAAAAAAAAAAAACACTTTGAATCGATAAAAAAATGCTATCACATGGTCCTTAAGTGTAATTTTCTATCATTTTATAATATTTTCTATAAATAAAATAAATCTCACCAACTTCACTAGACTTGGTCTATCACAAAGAAAGAAATAATAACCTTGTCCTGTCTTCCGGGTGATGGTAGCCTGACGTCCTTTTCTCACCTACCGCGAGCACTCACCCAACTTTTATCTATCAAGTATCAATCAGTCAGGAAAATGGACTGGATCATTAAAGACCCCAGTTACCATCCTAGTTTCGCGGATCATATTACCGACTTTTTTTAGGAATTTGCGAGGAGATAGGAGTAGGTCCGATGGCTATCGGCCTACTTTTGAGTTCAATTAGTTCTAATACTGTCCGATCAGTATCAAGTCTGTGCGCACGGAAATTAAAGCAGATGCGTACGGATTATAATACGGACTGCACGAATCTTAATATTGATTGGACGGTGGTTAAACTCATCGAACCAAAGTAGATCCGATGAGCATCGGATCTACTCTAAATACTGAATTCATAGTGAAGTGAATTAGAATTCAGATCCAATGCAATACATGACCCGTACTGTACAATGAGATCTGAGTCGTCCGTTTCAATATGACATGAATTTCAAAATTGACCCCACCCCTCCCCCCCCCCCTCCCCCCTCCCCCAACACACATTATTTTAAATCGATATCAAAAGTATTTTGGTTCGACCATGAGAATTCTACCTCTCCTCTAGTACCCAGTCCGACCAGTGTCATAGCTCTCCTCTAGTACCCAGTCCGACCAGTGTCATAGCTCTCCTCTAGTACCCAGTCCGACTAGTGTCATAGGACATTAACTACAAAATTTAATTTTAAATGACGAATTTAAACTGAACTTTATGAGTGATGTGTTTACATTCAAAATTTATATTTTTTTTCAAATTATTTTAGTACCAAATCAAGCGGTCAAAAATATTAAAAAATAAATGCATTAAAATTAACTTAAAAACTCTCACAATTGACTGCTTTATTTTATACTAAATAAGTTTGAAAATTTTTAAATTTTGCATGTAAATACACAACTATTGAAGTAGATCGATTTGAACGGTTTGAATTTGTATTTTGAAGTCGATTCAATAGGTTTAGCTTTATGTTTATTTCACACGCTACATCATATTATAGTAATAATACATTCTTTTATATTAACATAATTTTGAACAAACATTTTTTATAACTTTCAATGACATTTAAAAAAAAAAAATGCTACTCGAATTACGTTTAAAAACTTTTAAATTAGAAACTTTTACATCTTAATAAAGATGACTAGTATCTAATTATATAAAATTAACAAAATATATAACTTTTTTCTTGTACTTGATGCCAGAAGTCCTGCTACTGGCTACAACCGTAAAAGAATCTAAGTTGGAATTTTTAAACAAAGTCGTCGTGAGAGACTGAGAGTGTTTCTCTAGTTCATATTTTTTGATAATGTTTAGGGCATGTTCGGCAAGTGTAATTCCTACTGGAATTTATGGGGAAAATGACTTTTTGGGTATCTGGTCCCATGAAGCGTTCAGAGGTCTAAATTTTTCACCCATTCTCAGAACCTACAGGAATTGGTTTCTCCTTTTTGCGTTGCAGCTCGTGGGAAAAGTAATATTTCTCCGAGCTCTCTTTTTTTCTCTCTAACACTGGAGTTAGACACGCCGTAATTTGGTTACGTGACGTGATTAAAATAATGGCAAATGGTCACGTCACTCGTAGTCATGCCGTGACTACACATGGAGTGACCACACGTGACGTGATATGACTTAACGTAAATTAATCACGTGAAATTTTTTTTATATTTTAATTTAAATTGTTAAAATTCAGAAAAAAATATCGAAAAATATTAAAATTATAAATAAGTAAATAATGTTGCAAATACTTTTTTTTTTAGGAAAGGTTGTTGGATATTTGACATTACTTTAAAAATTCAAATTATAAATATTCATTGCATTAAACTAGAAAATAAAAACCAATACTACATGAGTACTGGTATCACTAAACTTATACAATAAGAGAAACATGGATACTCTGTACGTACCAAAAAAAAATTCGAATTAATTAGAAAAAACTGAATATTCTATGTTTCATATTGTGACGTGACATGACGTGACTGGTTCGCGTGATGTGACGTGACATTTAATTTTTGCTCGAATGCGGTCACGTCACACGAATAATCACGTCATGCAACACATGAGTCACATCACGTAATCAACTCACATGACGTGACGTGACTGATCACAGCGTGACAAATTTCTCTCTCTAGCTAGAGCTCACCCCTATCATTGTTATTTTTTATAAAATATGTAAGTGAAATATATTAAATACCAACATTCTAAAAAAGAATTCAACAAAATAAAAAAATATATATTTTGTATTTTATTTTAAGTAAATTAAAAATCGTTCATTATCTTTTTGGGTTATTGAATATCAAGTTTATGAGCAAAAATATTGTTATAAAATAATAACTAATAGGTATTGTTATGTTATTATTTAATTATATGAATAATTATTAATAATAATAATTGTATTCATGTCAAGTATTTTAGAAAGAAAATAAAAATTTTCACAATTAATTATATGTTACAATCGAACATCTATTTCAGTATATTCTCATTATCAACTCCTCGTATACCCATACTCATGAATTTTTATTTTTTCAAAAATAAGTTTTCATTCTCATTAAATCTCATTCCGTATAATTTCGTGACAAACGAACAAGCTCTATAGACGTCACATATGATTTGTTTAGACTTTAGACTTTAGATAATGATCCAAGGTCAAGGTCTTGAGGATGGGAGTGGGTGAGACCGGACTGTGCGTTAGGTGAAAAAACCGAGATAGCATGTCAGGCTACAGTCACTCGGTTGACCGGGTCCACCATGATTTTTTGATAATAAACAATTTCAGACAAATTAATATTCGGCAGAGATAATTTACTTTTGAAGTCTTTAAAATAAATTATTGCTATTAAATATTTTTAAGACTTAGAATAATTATATATTATGTTTGTAAATAGAGGAGGGTTCAAATGCCTCTATTTTTTGTGCCTCCACCATGCTTTCATTTTTTAAAAACTTTAATAACTCAAAATTTAAAACTTAAAAATCAAAATAAAACCGTTAGATATGATCTGCATCATTTTATCTATACACATGTAAAAAATTATAACATTTCAATTTTGTTTTGATCGTCATCAAGAGCTTGCAAAAAGCGTACTAATGTGAATAATTTCTAGACGTTGATTTTTCAACTTATTGATTCACATAATAACAAAATTAAAATGTGATAGTTTTTTATGAGCACGTAAAGAAAATAACATAGATCACATCTAACGGTTTTTATTTTGACTTTTAAGTTATAAATTTCGAGTTATTAAAGTTTTTAAAAATAGAGGTATGGTGGAGGCACAAAAAATGATGGCATTTGAACCCTCCTCTTGTAAATATTTTAATTATTAGAATAATTATAAAAAAGCGAGATAGCATATGAGGCTGGGTCCACCATGATTTGCAGATAACAATTCCAGACAAATTAATTTTCGGCAGAGATAGTTAAGTTTTAAGGTCTTAAAGATAAATAGAGTAATTAAAAAATTAATATCAAATTTGATAGTATTATTTTTTTCACATTTTACTAATAACTATTTATAAATTTATGAAATATACGTAATTAAATGAAAAAAAAAATTATTGTGAGATCATATGTTAAAAAAAATTATGTATTTTTAATTTGTATGTTATTTGCATACATTTAATTTTCTAGACTTGTATTCCAAATTTCTAAAAACAATTCAATTTACAAGCCAATCCGATATAATCTCCATAAAAATAAAATGCGGAATCAGTCACCTAATAAATTACAATTATTTTTGCAATTGTCTGACGTAAAGCTACTGGTCACACCAAACAGTTTCTAAATCAGTATCCTTGAAAATTACAGTTCCTTCTGCAATAATTTGACATAAAGCTAATAGTGACACCTTAACGAATAGGTCTTTCTCTTTTTTTGTCAAATAAAAGAAAAACACACAATTAGTCTCCACGAAAATTGTAATCACGTCTAGAGTGGAAAAAATGGTACGTCGGAGTTGACTCCGTTACTGTAATTCGTGTGTTTCGTGCCGTGATCATTTTTTGAAAATTTGATACGGTATGGCACGTCACGTAAAAGATCTATCACAGCGCGGCACGTGGTCACGCGTATCACATGTAATTGTGACCGTTAGATCTTGATCAAATACTGAATCTTGAATAAACTAACTTAAATTATGATAAAATGGTCATGCGAGTAGTCACACAAGTCATGTTTGGTCACGGCACGTTTGGACACATCGTGACTCACGTGACGTGACTACCTCTTGACATTTTAGTCACGGCACGGCACGACATGTAAAAAATTAACTTGATCATAGCACAGCACGAGACCAAAGTCACAATGTGTTAGTCACGACACGACACGTTTTTTTCACTCTAGTCACGTCTAAATGGATTTCTTTTGTCATAATAAAAATAGAAGCAAATCAGATCCAACTGTGTGCTTAAAAATAAGTCTCCTTGAATTTATTTTTTTTGCTTCAAAATAAAATGATGAATGAGTCTCCTTGAATTTTTGTTTGCTTCAAAACAAAATGATGAATGATGAATGAGTCTCCTCAACAATAAAATGATGAATGAGTCTCCTTGAAAATTACAGTTCTTCTTACAATTATCTAAAGTAAAATTACTGGTCACACCTAATCGGAGAGACATCTCCTTTGTCAAAAAATTTAAAAAATAAAAAAATAGGCGATATGTTATATTACTGTTAGCTGCAACATCTTCACCTAACAATTGAAAATGAAAGATTTTAGATTTATATGAAAATTTCCGCGTATGGTTACATGTAGAGTGGAAAAAACGCGCGCTGCCGTGCTGTGCCGTCACTAACATGCTGTGACTTTGGTCTCGTGCTGTGCCGTGCCGTGACCAAGTTAATTTTTCACGTGTCGTGCCGTGTCGTGACCAAAATATCAAGGGGTTGTCACGGCATGCGAATGGTCACGCCACGTGAGTCACGCCGTGCCTAAACGTGCCGTGATCACACGTGACTCGCGTGACCATTTAATCATAATTTAAGTTAGTTTATTTAAGATTCACTATTAAATCAATATCTAATGGTTCTAATTACACGTTACTCGCGTGACTACGTGCTGTGCCGTGCCGTGACTAAATCTTTTACGTGCCGTGCCGTGCCAAAGTTTCAAAAGATAAACACGACACACAAATGGTTACGGCACGGGACACGTAAGTCACGGTACGTAACTGACACGAGTGCCGTGCTGTTCCGTGACAGAGCCAGCTCTGCCGTGCCATTTTTCCCACTCTAGAACTTACCTGCTTCTATTGAAACGTGGCTTTGTTTTCAATTTTTGGGGTCTAGTCAATTTAGAATGTTAGATTGAGGTTGAACGAAAAAAAAAAATATCTGGTCCCCACAAATTTACCTAATTTTTTGGTTCTTTATCTTTTTGGAAGAATTTCTTTGCATGTTGGATTTTTCTCTCCATTTTCTCATTACTTTTAAAAGGAATAATTTTATTATTGTTTGAGGTGTGAATTACAAAATATGCCAATTTCTTTTAAAGAAACCACATCCATACTAGTCATAATCAGTCCCAAACTTTTTTAATGGAAAAGTCTCCAGTCTTTCGGTTTCAACTTTTTTCCTGAAATTTGAAAGGATAAAGCTGCATTTTCATTTATTTATTTTTATCAAAGTGGAGGTATTCCACCTGTTTTATTAAACACAAGTTAGTTTTACTGTATCAAACAACTTGGTACCTAATTATAAATATTCTAAAATAACTAATTGAAACAATCTAGCCTTACAAAATAAGATATTCTTTGCATGTTGGAGGTATTCCACCTGTTTTATTATTGTTTGAGGTGTGAACTACATAGATTAATTTAATTCCCAACGATTCTCAAATCAAAACCCCCCAAAAAATAGCAAATTGGTGGGTCCCATCTGCAACTACTATGTTCTTTGAGGACAGATTGGATGAGTCAAACTTGTGCAAAAATCTAAAATAACTTATATTATTAATTTTAGTTTTAAAGAACATATATTATTGTATGATTTTCCATGTGAAAAATATCTCAAAGGGAACCGTTTCAATACTACGATTATTTCAATTCCTAATAATTCTCAAATTTATCCAAAAAAAAACTAAAAAAATATAGAAACTATAGCAATGCTCCGGCATTTTTAGTGTGAATTAACTTTCACACATTATTATCTCTCATTTTTTTTTTCATTCTTTTCCAAATGAACGATAGCAGCATATGCACCGGTTTTTTTTATTTTATTTTTATTTTTTGTGCACTATATTTTGAGGATGAATGGAAACTAAAGGAACATATTCCTTAAAAATTTAAAAGGAATCGTATCAATATTACAATTCAATCTAATAAATCGAATAAATACTGCAATCACACCTTTTATTTATAAACAAATATTCATATAACAATTTATATTTGCTCAGATTCTGAATTTACAAATTACAAATGTGGTGCTCGCACCTTAAGCCGATGAATCAGAAATGAAATTGTCCCTTAAAAGAAATTATTTTCTTTTTTCATAAAAAGTTCGCAGACGCAATTTCCATTACAATTATCATGCGGTGAAATGAATATAAGATATTTTAAGAAAATTTGTATAAGACACTAAGTAACATACACAATATAGATTTCGAATTAAATGCACCCATTTCAAAATTTCTGTGAAAGAGAATAACAATGTGCATAATTTTCCGAGCTGTCTGCACTAGTATTTTGGCAAGGAGCAATCTTGAGAATTAAATACGTTATGTATCGTGCCGTGTCGTGATGTGATCGGACACGTCTTTATTTGAGTCATGTGTTGTGTCGTGCTGTGACTAAGTCAGATTTTTACATGTCGTGACGTGTCGTGATTATACATTTAATAATTTAATCTTTTAATTTCATTGTTTCACCTATATCTTATACATACTAATTTACATTTCAAATTTTAAAGTATATAATTTTTGGAAGATTTATAACAAATCAAACACAAGTGCTTTTTATAAAAATATCATATATCTAAATCTGTAAAAAAAAATCGATATGAGAAATCTCGAACTTTAAATCAACTAAATCTCCAATCGGCGACCGGGAAGAAGTCTACGCCACAACGAGATGACAAGAGTGCAGTGCGCCTTCACCTCCACAGCCTTCGTCACAGGACCGACTTCGGCTTCCGACCTCTCTGTTCCTTTCCGACAGGATTAACGGTTGAGCAGTAAGGAGTTCCAGCAGCGAAAAGAAGAAGAAGAGAGGTTTTGAATTTTGTGAATCGGACTGGGAGATGTAGAGAGAGGGATAAGAGAAGGGAGAGAGAAGGAGAGTAAATAGAGGATCAGTGCGCAGAGTAGAGAGATGGCATGGTCAAGCGAAGTGACGTGCGAGGGCGACTAGAGCGGAGAGGAGGTACGGCGCAGGGGTAGAGTTCGGAGGTACGAATAGGGAGGGTTAGAATGGCGCACCAAGTCGTTGGACTCGACGGCCGACGGGAACAGAAAAGACAGCGACAACTATTGGAAGAGAAGAGACGAAGAAAATTGATGATGGAAAAGACCAAGGACAAGTCTCCTCTCTTCCCTTCACTTTACGGTTTGAGATTAACTCCCAGACACTTTGAGATTCGGGCTAGCGCACGGATTCGTGCCAAGTCAAAAAGAACGGTCCAGATCCAATAATTCGCATCCTCTGAGATATCTCAAATTTTTAGTGTTTCTTTGGAAAATCTCGAACGTTCAAATACGTTCTGTTCTCTAAGCACGAATATATCATGCTGAACTAGGCAATTTTCTGGATACATGCTCTGGGCTCATTGTATGAATGTAGCAGGCCGTAACAGCCCAATAGTGTCAATTAAAGTTTAGGCCTAAAATCTAGTTTATGTTGTCAATCATGGAGTTTAGTTCGTTCGTAAGAAATCAAAATAGTTTGGTATTGATACTACCTTTTTTTTTTTTTTTTTTTTTTTAAGACATCAATCAAATGGAACCTTTTTATGTTACACTTTCCGCCTTTCCGGTCTATTTACATTATAGCCAAATCTATATCATTGTTATGAATTAATCAACATTTATTTATTGCTATTAAGACAATGTAATAACAGAAATTTGTCATTATTAATATGAAAAATTTAAAGTTGCGTTTCAAAGTATTTTACAACAATGAACATGGCACGCGCACTACAAACTTATTGTGCATGCAGTTATCAATATAGAAATCCCAACCTAAATCGGATCTTGTTAAACCTGCTGGGTCTCACTGAGACAAGTCATCAATTCTTTCTGTGTAATAAAAGCTATATATATAATTAAATTCAAAGAAACGATTTAATCTAATGGTCAGAGTATTAAGTGGATAATCAAATAGTCTACACATTGACTCACTTTGATCCCAACAAGAATTCAAAACTGTGGCATTCTGTAATTTAAAATTAAAAATTTAAATTGAAATTGTAATATTAAAATTCTAAACTATATATAATATTAAGGGGGAATTTCATGTGTCCCTCTTAAATACCTTGAAACTACGTATTCCCCCCTCTAAAATTCATAATATCATATTTACCCTTCCAAATTTCAAAAACTCACAAATTTACCCCATAAATTAATTTTCTATTAAAACTAATTTTAATTTATAAATGACCCATTTTACCCTTTATTAAATAATAAAAATCCTCCCTCCCCAAAAGAACATGTTGTTTCACTGCGTAGTTGATTTGGAGAAACCTGGGTTATCGAAGCCCCCCATGTCTGTTCCGACCGAAATTTTTATTTATAACTATCGTTTCTGGAAATTTTGATTTTTACCACTGCCGCACCAGCATTCTGCGGACCTAAATGCTGGAGACCGCACGGGCGTTCTGCGGACCCATTTTTTTTTTGTTTTTTTTGTTTTATGGTTTAGGAATGTGTGCCGCCAGCGAGATATCTCAAATTTTTTTATTTTTTAATATTTTTTGGTTTTCTAGGAATGTGTGCCACATCATGTGAGATATCTCAAAGTTTGAAAAAAAAATGGGTCCGCAGAATGGTTATGTGGACTCATTTAAGGGTCCGCATCGGCATTCTGCGGCCCCGCTGAAAATGCGCAGAATTCCGGTGTGGCCGTGGTGAAAATCAAAATTTTCAGAAACGATGGTTATTTGATTTTTTTTTTTTTTGATATGTTATAAATAAAAATTTCGGTTGTTCCGAGTTCCGACCCATTGCAGAAACCTTTAGAGATCGGTGAAGGGGCTCATGAAGCTAGGGGAAAGCTCCTTGCCATGGTATGGCTATGCGGATGTGTAAAAGATTTAGTTGTCCCTTGTAAATTTAGAAAATATCGATTACTTATTTAAAAAATAAAATACAAAATGTTTGAAAATCAACTCATGCCATTACAAATAATATATGTTAAAAGGAATGATTAATAATTATCAAATATGATTTTGTACATACTAATTACCACAAGAATAATAAATACAAAAATAGCTCTTATATATATATATCCATAGTCTTAGTCGATAAGTTTGTATTTTTTAGCAGATAATTAATCTCATTACCGCCTGCTTTATTCCTATTGGCTACAATTAAATATCATTACTACACGAGGAATATTTGATGGTAATCTCACAGAACACAGAAGATATTACAATAATATTATAAGCACGATGAATATTTCTTACCACACGTACATAAAATAAGTGAATATTAATAAAGCATAAAAACTTTCAAATACAAACTATGAAATGAAGCATCATGCTCTAAAACTGAATTCTAACAACAACAAACTAATCTTCAAATATAGAAGTTATAAGAGCATCTACATCTCTGAAACTCTTAGAGTTTCTAAATAACTGTTAACTGCTTTTAAGAAATTATAGACTCTGGAGTTTCTAAATGTTCACATTATCTGAAACTAATTTTAGAGTTTCTAATAAGCCACATCATCAGCAAATTAAAATTGATAAGCCACATCAGCAGTAAATTAAACTAATTTTAACGAATACAGGCCAATCGTTTTGCCATGTCAGAGTTTATAAACGATTTCTTAATAAGAAATTATTGAGCAAAATTGCTAAAAAAGAAATCCATCTACATCTCTGAAACTAGTTTAGCAACTGCCACGTCAGATTAGAAACTCTAATAGTTTCAGATAATAGTTTCAGGAATGCAGATGCTCTTACTACGAGAATTTAAGAAGCAGTTGGCTATATTCACTTCTAAATACTATTCACCACCTTGCATTGTTGGACGAAGTGATGGGTTATTATTCAAGCACTCATATGCAATCTGAATCATTTTAAAAATTTGGGGGAATTTCATATATCCCCCTATAAAACTTCAATATTACGTATTTCCCTCTCAAAAGTTCATAATAACGTATTTACCCTTCAAAATGATGAAAACTCTCATATTTACCCAAAATCAATATAACAATAAAATTTAATACTTAAAATATATTAAACAATATTAATTATTGAAATAAGACGGATACAGATACGGATTAGATATTAGACGGATACATATAGATACGGATCTGATATCGGATATTCATATATATATATACATAAATATTTTCATAATATATAATAAACTATATGATATTTATCTACTATTCAGATACAGATAATTAAAATTCAAAATCATATATGTACGAATATTCGAATCTAATTTTTAGATACGGATGTGGATATGGTCGGATAATATCCGATCCGTTTGCAGAATTGCACCCCTACAGAAAAGATTTGGGATGTTTTTATGTAATTACTCCAAATCAAATAAACATGTGAGGTGAATTTGGGTCAGATGCCCATCGGACGCAAAGTGAGTTCGATGGGTTCGATGGCTGTCGATCTGCTTTAAGATTCGTGCTCATTATTCTCGCGTCTGCTTTAAAATTCATGTGCAAAAATCTTAAAGCAAATCGGACGGTTCCAAAACTCATTGTACCCAAATTTGAGTCTGATAGACATCGGACCGAACCTGCTCTGAAAACATATTTGCAATCATCTAGTTGGATTCACATACCGGAAACCACCAGGCCTGATTTTCTGAGGCCGCACATTTTACTCGAGTGGCAATTTCTTGTGGTAAGTGGTAACTTTTGCATCCAGCGTTCGAAGATCATACACGCTGAAGAAAACATACAAAGCGCCACAGCAAATCTCTTGTCCCATTCAGCATGCGACACGAGTCAACGGAGAATTTGCCTTATGCTGATTATGCGGACCCCACCCACGTGGTCCATGCGTATGGACGATTTTCTGTGTAATATTTAATTGTACAATATGTTTCATTGTTTTGTTTTACCCGTTATGCATTTCAGAGTCAATCGTTTCACATCAGTCTTGCCTGCCCCTGCCATGAATTTCTACCAGGCTTACGGACTGTATATATTTTAAGAAAAAACATTGCCCCGTTATTGAATTCAGATCTAATGTGATACCTGACTGTGTAGAATGAGATCTGAGCCGTCTATTTAATCTGACACGAATTTTAATTTGGATATGAAGTATTTTTGGCTTGGCTGGAGTGTATTACACAGTCAGGTATCGTAGAGGATACACGATCCCTGTTCATGTGTTATTGAGTATTGACTAGACAAAAAAAAGAGTTTTGGCCAAAGACTCATTCAAAGTCAAACTTAAATATCCAATTTACATTGAGATTCGTGAAAACATATTTAAAACTTAATAAATTTAAATGGCTCGTTGAATTTAAATATTTATACAAAATTTAATATAAATCGGACGGTTTAGTTCAAACTTTGGATGAGACTTTGTTCAAAGCTGTTTGGACAAAACTCCACCCAAAAATTATTGACCTGTAAAAATGTTGATTAGGTCAAATAAATTGGGATACTCTTAATAGTATTTATAGTGATATCACGGTGTTGACTTGATTTGAAAAAGTCTTTCTAAAGTTTTTGAAGGAGAACTTCTGACGGTATCACAAGATAAAAATTGTTCTCGTCAAAAGTAATTACACTGAATTGTGGCATCCATAGTGACTAATTTTCGATTGCCCATAATGTATTATTAATTTTTTACTCTACAGTTTCTTGTGTTTGCCACTGAATTTCAGCTGAAGGAATAGGACAAAATGAGGTGGTGATTGAGGATTGTCCTTTCAATGAAGATCCCGTATGAGAGTATTTAAAGTGCGTTTATGGACTGGTTATACCAGCGCGCAAGTGCAATACGAAAGCATTTATAGTAGTTTTTTTTTTTGAAAGCTTGACTGCTGCAGATTTATAGTAGTTTTCTTACCTTGATTCTGTGACTTACTGTTCTCTCTCTCTCTCTCTCTCTTTTTAGCTACTTAGAGTAAGGTTTAAATTTCTCGTGTCTTTCATGTCTCATATTCTAAATTATGTTAACAAAGTTCAAATAGTCGATCTTAACCGCTCAATATGATTTTCATAATAATATACGCTTGGAGTTCAAGTTTAATATTTTTTTGAAAATATTTTGGTATTTTATAGTTAGCTAGGTACATGGTACAAAATCGGATGGTTTAAATCTTTTGAAAAAACAATAATTTTGTACTTACCTAAAAAATAATAATTTGTTTCCAAAAATATAAAATTTGTACTCCAATCACATTTTAATATAGAGATAACGTTGAAGAGTTCAGATCGATTGTTTGAGATTAATAGATAAGGATATGAGATACGATTTTTTTTTAAATTTAGACTCCAAGCACATTTCAATATAGTGATCATGTTGAACAGTTCAGACTGATTGCTTGAAATTAAAAAAAATAAAGAAATAAGGATATGAGAATTTCTGATATTAATAAATTTTTTTTACTATTTTTGACACATATGAAGTTACATTTTAAACATTAAATATTCATAGTGATTCTTTGTTAAATTTTGAACACAAAACTTTTCATATAAAAAAATTGTCTTAATCATTATTGATATTCTTTAAAACATCATATCTAGAAAATAGAGTTGATTATGTTCAATCCGTTGTAACTAAATTGTAAGGACCAGATTTATATGATGTTTTACATAACAACAGATTGAACATAATCAACATCATATCTAAAAAATAGAGTTGATTATGTTCAATCTGTTGTAACTAAATCGTAAGTACTGTTATAATTTTAAAAACGAAAATATTGAGAACATTTCTTTCATCTCCATTTCGGAAATAATGAGAACTTTTAAGTGATCACAGAAAGAAGACAGAACATCTCCGTTATGGTAATTAATGGATTTGATAAATAAAACAATTTGATACTCACTTGTCCTGACACTGATATCACTAAAAAGGTTTTCACAGATTTATGTACACAACCCTGTATAATGGGAATATAAAAAAAACATCCCACCACTGTATAAAACAAGAATTTCACACATGCTTTATCTTTTAAATATTTACAAGTATTCAGATTATGCATTTTTCTTTCCTGTTTATATATGTAGATGAACAGTGAGAGAAAATTCATAGGCTTCTGATGGCTAAACCAATAATTATATGAGAAGGGTTCAAATGCCTCAATTTTTCATGCCTCCGCCATGTCTCCATTTTTTAAAACTTTAATAACTCAAAATTTAAAACTTAAAAGTCAAAATAAAACCGTTGGATATGATCTATATCATTTTATCTATGCACGTGTAAAAAATTATGACATTTCAATTTTGTTTTGGTTTTCATCAAGAGCTTGTAAAAAACGTACTAATGTGGATAATTTTAGACGTTGATTTTTCAACTTATTGATTCACATAAAAACAAAATCAAAATGTGATAATTTTTTATGAGTACATAGATAAAATGATGTAGATCATATCCAACGGTTTTATTTTGACTTTTAAGTTTTAAATTTTGAGTTATTAAAGTTTTAAAAATAGAGGCATGGTGGAGGCATTGGAACCCTCCTCTAATTATATTTGAACATTTTTGAGGGTTACTTACGACAATATCCCCAAAATTTAAATAATTTTGAATTTCGTCTTTGTTATATATACACCCTTTCTGCGCCCGATTTCCAGTTTTCGCCTCAGTAGACAGAACTTCTCTCTCTCTCTCTGTTCTTTGCCCCTCAGAATTCCAAATCTTCGTAGTTCGTACCTCATCTAACAATGGTACCATCTCTCTTTCTGTGCGCGATTGATTTTTTATTCGACAAAATCATTCTCCGATTGAAATAACAATTTTTTCGTTCAATCTAAACGCAGGAAGTTGCTCAAAAGGTCAAGGTGGCTGAAATAACTAAGCAGGATTCGCTTCTCTTGGTATGATCTATTCCTGTACTCAAATTAGATTTTATTCAGTAGTACTTGAGCTAAGATTTGTTCAATGATGCATTTTTGGGTCCGATTTTAGTCATTGACGATAATGTTCCATTAGTCCACTTCCTGCTTGTTTTGTTACTTCCTTTCGCAAATTTTTTGAACGTATAGATCTATATCGGTTTGACATTTCATACATTTGATCTCTTAGTCTGGCACATGTATGAGGTTTCTTCCATTATTTAATTTGAACTTAATCGAGTTACAAGTCTGATTATCATCATTTGTGCTTCTTTAATTTTGTTTTCTTATATATAGTTTCTGAATTTCATGGAATAGGATATTCAGGACTCTTAGATAAATGCTCTCTATCTTTCCAATTGAGTTAATTCCTTGGGTTCATAATGGCATTTTC
This sequence comes from Carex parvula, assembly GCA_025461045.1. Classification (NCBI taxonomy): domain Eukaryota; kingdom Viridiplantae; phylum Streptophyta; class Magnoliopsida; order Poales; family Cyperaceae; genus Carex; species Carex parvula. The sequence continues at coordinate 209,560 of JAJGRW010000830.1, forward strand.
TCTCTTTTCCATTCCATCGAGATCTGCAGTTTGATTACATGAGAAGAGTGAGGCTATGGTACTATGCATAGCGCGGATTGGTCCGCACTATGGATCAATATAACTACTGTGTCAATTTAATTTTGACACAGAATAGAAAAACTCTTTTTATTTTAGATTTCTCATCACCGTTGATCTGTTTGATTTCTAATATCCTGATCTATTTATTAACCCCCAGCTCGTTCTTAAAATATTAATTCCATACATCTTAGCTCTTACATATATTGCCTTTCTAATTACGTGCTTTCTTTCTGATCTAAGGATAACTAGGTACTTTAATTCCTAATTTCTATGGGAAGATCTTTATTTATTTGTGCACCAGAAAAGTCTTGTTGATTGTTTAGTTTAAATGAGTAAATTAAAACCTTACTTTTGTACTTTTCTAACTTGAGCTATATTTTGATTTGATTAATCATATATATTTTTTACAGACTAGAAATCTGCTTAGGATAGCGATATATAACATAAGCTACATTAGGGGCCTCTTCCCTGAGAAGCACTTCAATGACAAGTCTGTTCCAGCCTTAGGTTAGCATTCTTCCTTTCTGTTTATGTTACTTTTTTTTCAACTATTTTTTTTTTCTTTTCTAATTTCTTCTTCTTCTTCTTCTCTATTGAAGAGATGAAGATTAAAAAGCTGATGCCCATGGATGAGGAGTCCAGGAGGCTGATTGATTGGATGGAGAAAGGTAAAAATTAACATCAGATTCAATCGACTTATGTGTTCTCTGTAGGTCCACTTCAATGTTAACATCTGAAAAGTTTGTACTTTTCGGTTAGACCTAGTTTGGCCAAATCTGTTGTTTGTCTTTATCTTTTTTCAGTGCTTGAGGCACATTAGATGATATATTATGGCTGAAATTCAAGCTTAATTTAAAAATAAATACAGGTTGAATATAACTGCAGCAAACAATTCAGTCTAAGTTTCTTCTTCATTGGTTAAATATTTTGTAGGAGTATATGATGCCCTCCAAAAGAAGTATCTCAAGACACTCCTCTTCTGCATCTGTGAGAAAATGGAAGGCCCCATGATTGAAGAATATTCATGTAACTATCTACTATTACGTTGTCAGATCACTGCTTTATCCCCTGTATCTCCAGTGGCATGGTTACAGAGTCTAGTTCTTTAGTGACACAATATTATCTATATGCAGTTGGTATTATTCTTTTAAACAAATTTATTGGTTAATTATATATAGTACAATAAAAATTAGCAGGTTTATGAGTAATAGTATGTGTTCCTGTAGTTACTAGTCATCAAGCCCCAATCTGACAGGTATTGTACCAGTTCCTTCAACTGTATTTAACCCTATAATGTAATCAATCCCAAACAATCCTAACTTATCTTCCATTGTCCTGAAACAAAACTTGTGCTGTTTTACTTTTATCCTCAGCTTTGCAAATGAAAACCAAACGTGACAAGAAAAGTTAAAAACAAACGGAAGGTATAAGTATCCTAATCCTTTGTTTTAACTGCAAGTCAGACACCAAAAGATCAGGTGTGTTGCTCAGTAAAGTCTGTCAAACAGATGAGAATTTTATGTTAATTATACTTTGTTTAATATTTGCACAGTTTCATTCAGCTATCCTAAGACCAGTGAAGAAGAGGTCCACATGAACATGACCTGCAATGGAAACAAAAATACTGCAGCTACCTTCAAGTCTGATACAGCAGATGTTACACCTGATCAAATGAGGTTCCTTTATTCTGATATATTCCTCTTTCTTTGGACAAATACTCCCTTTATTGATCAGTATTAAGTTTCAGAGGAACTCACTCTAAAATTAAAGCAAGATAAAGCTAAAAAATGCAGAAAATTAAAAGAAAATATGAAATTCATCTATTTGTAGGCGCTCTGCGTGCAAGATGATCAGAACCCTTGTTTCATTAATGAGAACTCTTGACCAGATGCCACAAGAGGTACATATTATTTGTTCTTGTTCATGGAAAATGGAAATTCTATCTTCCTAACTTCCAGAATTTTTCATATTTAATTTTGCAACCCATTTTAACTTTTGTGGGATTATTTGCATGTAGCACTGCGCAAGTAAAATCTTATTTAAGTGCACTAATTGATTCTAACTTTATAATTTTGACTCAGCCAAATCTGTTATAACTATTTCCTTTGAACTTTAAACTCCAACAATATTTTTTTTCTTGGCTTAACTGGTTCACATTTCTATGTTCTATTTCAATTTCTCTTAGAAAAAGGAAACTTCTTATGGGTACAGCAAAATTATCCACATTTAAAAGGAATATTCCCCTGGCAACCCACTATCTATGCATAAAATATTTGCAACACAAAAGTTTTGGACATTTACTTTTGTGAGTGTTGTTGCTGTTGTCAATGATGAAAATTTCAAGGTTACTTTTGCATAAATTCCCACAAAAGAAGTTCCAGTATCATACTGAAGAGGATATATATTGATAATTCTACTGTTGTATTCCAGCGTACCATTCTGATGAAGCTGTTATACTATGATGAAGTCACGGTATGTCTGAGCTTGAGATGTGAAGTTATTTTTTCCTTTCATTTGTGTTTATTCAACCAAACCAGGTTAAAATTATTGCTTGGGTGTACCTAGTTAGAAAGGGCACAATTGTATGAGATTACATCCATCTCAAGTTGTTCTATCAGTAAATTATTGTGTAGTGTTGAAATTGATCTGGGTAAATATTGTTTTCAACTTGATTTATTTTTTTTTATTTCTTTAACTATCCGAATTTCTGAATTTTTGACCCAACATGTTGTACATTCTATTACATAGTTTGGATCTTTCTAAATATATGTAGTGGCTAATTTTGGGTTTGATATCGAACGGACCATTAATCAGCATATGCTGGTCACTAAATGAATATCGCTGGTTAACAGTTGAATCATACAACCAATATTTATCTTGTTGTTCCCTTTTAGTTTAAGTTCCATCACCATTTTATGCTGTCGATTCTCACCTAGTGTTATTTGTAGCTTAGATATTAGTTATGACAATAAAAAAGGAAAATCCAAAAGACAACTGTTAGAATTTATTTAGCACTTCTCAGTCTAATTACTTTAATGTTGCAGTCCTTCCAACAAAATGCATGCAATTACTGAAAAGATTGGCTTTCTACTAAAAAATTTCTTGTGAACATTTATCATTACAGCCCGAGGACTATGAGCCCCCATTTTTCAGAGGTTGCACAGAGAACGAAGCAGTAAATATATGGAACAGGAACCCCTTAAAGATGGAGGTTGGCAATGTAGATAGCAAGCACCTTGTGCTAGCCCTCAAGGTACTCCTCTTACCTGTACTGTACCTGATTGGTCTAGTACCAGTTACGCCTGTAGGGATCAGTGCATAATTAATGTTTAAGAGAAAAATAGCACAGTCAAATGACATCTGCAAATGTATTTATTGCGTGTACTGATATACTAGACGTTAACTTACCTATTGTGCTATTGGTTGCATTACTGGCTGAAATTGAAATCCTGCCTTGTACTATTTTCTTGTTCCTTTTATAATGATAAATATGATCATTCTTTTTTTCATCATGTGGGTGTACGTTTGCCTATGTGTTTTCTTTGTGTAGGTTAAGAGTGTTCTTGATCCATGTGAGGATGAAAATGGAGATGCCCCGGGTGATGATATGAGCCTGGGAGATGATTCTGGAGATGAAAAAGACTCTTCTGACAGTGAGGTTATTCTCTTTCTCTGTGTGTTCAGCCACATTTCTGATTTAGCATCGAGGTACTGATATACCTGGCGCTACTATAGTTTGGGAGTTTCCATTTGTTGTCTTTGGATTACTTGTAAACAATATACTCCAAATAAAATACATAGATATTTTGTTGGTCAAGTTAAAATTACAGTTGGTGCCAACCTCCAAATCAAGTTCAATGTATGGTAGAGGGTTATGCTAGTTTATGTTGCTCTCTACTAGTTGCCATTTTTTGCAGTTAACGACATTGTACTAGCTAAGTAAATAACAGACACTTTGTAAATTTTTTCGTTTATTAATATATTTGTGAATGGGCATCCAGCCCACTCTCCTTCAAAAAAGAGAAGTTCAACTTATGTTTATAATTTACATGTTTTCAATACCACAAATTTTCAGATCAGGACTGCTGAACTTGATCGCTACATCATTGCTCCTAATGGTACCTTAAAACAAGAACATTTGTCGTCTTTTTTTTCCCCCTTAAAATGATTGATATACCTCCTTGATAACTGAATTAGTAATTTGACAGTTCCCAAGAAGGAAAATGGAGCAAATGGTTCAATTTCTGATGGTCAGTGATCCTTTTCACATAAGAATACAAAATATAGTGGTGACACACAGTACTAGCTTTCTTTCTATTCCATGTCTGAACATTTTTTTTTTACAAAAATTCTTGTTATCATTAGATGAGACTCAAGATAATGCAATGGGGGCAACAAATATGGATGAACTGACAGCTTTAGTAAGAGAATGGATAAAAATTAGGGAAATCAACACTGTTAATATCTCAGATGTTCTCTCATACTTCCCAGAGGTTTCTTTGGTAAGTTTTCTTTTACACATATACATCTGTCTTTTTTATTTCCATCTGCAAATTTGATAATTCTCTTTGTATAACACTTGCAGGCACTGATTGAAGGTAGTTGGGCATGACATCATATTATGATTTGAATAAAATTTATTATTTTAGTAATGATACCACATGTTTCATTCAGGTACTTATGGTAATCCATAGTGTAATAGCCTGCATGGAAATTCATTCTGGTACTTTATGTTGACATTGGTTCAAGTCTCAGTCCATATCTGCTGCTTTTTTGCTTGAAGCCCAATGTAAAATGAAGCACCAGATCCACACCATTGAAGTATTTATAGGGGAGAGGTCTATTTTGGTGTTGGTATAAATCATGTTTGTTTGCTTAGATTGAATGTAGCAGCAGCCTGCCTTTGAGGAGAGAAAAGCAGCAGATATGTATCTGATGAAACCTTGCATTCGTTTTGAACTCTTATCCTTCATAGGATTCTGTTTAGGATTCCAGAAATGTATTAACTTAGGCTATTAAACCTGGGTCAGATTGTTAGAGATGAACAAGAGATATGTAAAAGAAGGGTAATATACTTGCCTGGTTTGTACTGGTATTCAGAGTTACATTAAATTTATTACCATCCCCTCTCAGTAAATTGCAGCTTTACTTTTCACTGTTATAGACCTCATCACAATTAGTATTTTCTATTTTATTCTGAGAACCAAATGTCCTGTATAACAAATCTTTATTAGTAATAAGAAAATTCTTTAATTACTAACATCCTTGTTTATAGAAATTCTGGATAATCTAGTCAACCAAGGGCTTTTAGCCAGAGCAAGCAAGGACAGCTTTACTATAAGGAAGGTAAACAAACCTGCAATTGCTCCTGTCGTACTAGTTCATTTTAATTTACAGATTGATATAACCTCTTTCCCATTGCTAGTCCAACTGCCAGATGCCAACTGGGGAGCAAGAAGTAGTGATGCAAGATGTGATAAAACCACAAGAAGTCAACAAGGGTGCTGACGAGGATTTCATGTACATGAAGGTATGCAAAAGGGCTGTCTACTACTATTGGTCATATGGTACATCTTTTGTGTTCTGTGTCTACAATTAATGCACTGCAGGTGCAGTACATATGGCAACATATGCAATGTTTTTCACTATTGATACATGGCATTTAAGCAATTTCTACCTCTACAAGAAAAAATTGGCTAATCACATTATAGTTAACTGATTGAATGCTAACAAAAATGAGAAGTAAAACACTAAAAATGCTATTACTTTATACCACATATGACCTGTTTCAGTCAGCATTGTAATATGAAAGGTTATCCTATCTAACAAATTGATTGTTTTCTCAAAGGCTCTGTATCATGTCCTTCCCATGGATTTTGTGTCAGTAGCAAAGCTACACAAAAAGCTGGATGGAGAAACAAGCCAGAACACTGTGCGCAAGCTGATTGACCGAATGATCCAGGATGGCTTTGTCAAAAATTCAACCAGTAGAAGATTGGGTATGCACTTTCGTCCATGCTAATTGTGCTCAGTTATGCAATGAACTATACTAAGCTATATAAGTGAAAAACATTAGACAAATAAATAAAAAAGGGTAGAAGAGTTGTTGATTGTTGACTGAACCATTTCTGGTGGTATGTTCTCCTTTTTAACTGCACTGTCTCAGAAATGTTGTTTTACTTCATGCTATCTATCCTCAATGTTTCCTATGTCAGTTAAAGGAACTATTACTAACATTCTGATAAAGAACAATGTGTAAAATATACAAGTTATGTTAAATATGTCTAGAATTATCCAGCTTATATGTTGTCTGTATTTTACTAGGTTGCATATAATCACATCAGCCCAAATAATTTTAAATTACCATGCTTTATTTGAATTTTGAATGTACAAAAACAATTATTTACAGGTAAGCAAGTTGTTCATTCTGAGATCACTAACAAAAAGCTCCTTGAAATTAAAAAGAAACTTGAAGTGGTAAGCAAATTAAATTCTTTGCACATGCCAGCACTTTTGTCCATTATACAATTGATTTTATGTGACTCTTTAATTGGGTGGGTCTCTGTCTGCTTCGACAGGGTCTTGACAACCATAGCTCTCATGAGTTTGATGAGTTAGATATCCCAAAAGGTAACTTTTAAGGCCTCAGGAAAGCTTTTTTATGTTTGTATGTGTGTGATATACCAAAGAAAGGTTTTTGAAGTTCATTCTATTGTTTATAGGGAATAATTTTGTTACATTATGAAGGACTCTTGAAAGCCAATAAATGGTGTACCAGTTGTTTATTCGTATTATGTAACAAGCTTTTTTCAACCTTTTTACATATTTTCTGACACAATATTCATGGGTTTGTTTTTCATGTGTTTTTCAAAAAGGGCCCTAATATATCCTTTATCTTGTTAGATAAACGAATGCAAGATGGGTCAACTATGGGTGGAGTCCACTCAGTCGGCTCTGATCAGACTGGGACCCGAGAGAGATCCAAGATGCAAAACAATATGTCTTCTGCAAAAGACAGAGAGCGGAGTAGCACTCCTATGAGCATGCGAGGGGTACTGTTGTCACTCTATTTCTACTACTTAAGGAAGTAACTTTAGTGAAGCCAATTTCCTGTTATCTTCCCTATTAAAACTTACATTGGTTGATTTAATGAGAATTCACTTGCTTTTTTTAAGCCTGCTGAATCGCTAGAGAGTGGAGTACTGAGTGAAAAAGTTAGAGGTAGATTTCGTGGTGCCACCATTGGTGATGATATCCAATCCAGCTCAGACAAGCGACCGAGGAAGTCTAGCACAGTCTCTCTCTCTCTCTCTTTCTTTTTTTTTTGAAAAACTTGGTAGTGGCTACCAAGCCTCTCTCCCTCCCTCTCTCCACTCATGTTAGCCTTGTCTATGAATTATAGAAAGTGCCTCTTAGGCCATTTATGATTTGGCTCCTATTAACTTGGAAAAATACTGTGGTTGTCGATGATGGCAATGTACATAGGAAAAGAAAACCAGAACTTATGTTGTAAATCTATACTTTTAATAGTTGAAAACCAAAGCAATGTTAAGGCTGAGGACACTTAATATAGCACAATGACACAAATTCTAAGCAATGGGAAATTAATTAAGGATCCAAGGAAATCAGAGGATTAGAGAAAACTTGTATCTAAACATAATTCCAAAAAAAAGACAATTACTTTTGCCCCCAAAATTGTTTTATTCATTCGAGTTCTATTGTTTTATAGTTCACTGACCTAGTTGTTGTTGCAACTTTGACAGGTGAAGGAGCCGATACAACAGCTTGCAAAGCGCATCAAAGCAGAGGTTCAATGAGTCATAGAGATTGTTTTTTGTAGAAGTTGGTGCTTACTGTTTTCTGTCTTCTAAATAATTGTTTAAAATTTAAATTGCAAGAGTAGTACTGGTGTTACTTCGAATTTGTTTTAGTTGCACTGGTAATGTGGTTTGTTGCATATTGTAAAGTTCTATAGCAATTCTACCTGAAAATCTGTATTCTGTTCTGACATATAGTGATTTTACATATTTGCTCAAGGGAATTCTCATGCGGTACACATTACTTTTCAATTAAAAGTCTTTTTGGAAAGAAAGAAATTATATAATAAAGTCCCTATAATTTATTGTGATTTAAAACTGTTAACTCTCCACTTGAAGTATACAAATTAATATATAATCTATGTTTGTGCTTGTATATGAGAACTGAAACATAGTGGAATGATTAAAGTTTATAGTTAGTTCTCAACTTTAAGTTTCATGGAGCATTAATCAATTGATAAAACTAAAGAAATATATAAAGTGGAGCAAAGGCAATACCTTTTGTGCAGGAGGTTGTAGGTTCGAAACTCAGACGGAGAAATCTCTTGTATACATTCTTAGGATTTTTTGTGCTGAGTAATCTCTTGTATACCTTTTGGGGTTTCAGAGACCGTTGATATTGGTCTCTGATAATTTGGGTATTTGAGACCGGGTGTGACTATCAGCGACCGTTTTTTTGGTCACATATACTTTTTCTGACATCAGAAAAAATAACAGCGACAAAAAAAAAGTGGTCGCAAAAAAAGTATCAGCGACCGGATGACGTCATTCAGCAACCGGTGACGTCATCGAAGAGTATCTGCGACAATGCTTACAGCGACCGGGATAACTATTTGCGACCGGTTTGCCGGTCGCAGAAAGCCTGATCTGCTGTAGTGCCACGTGGTTGTTATCTTGTACAACATTGGAATTAACAGCTTGTAATCTAGATATAGTATTATGATTTTACAATATGAACAAGATTTGGCAGCTTCTACTTGTAATCCCAAATATAGACCTTATTTATCATAAAAATGTTCACTCAGATGTTACTTTCCAAATGAAGTTGTTCATCTTCCTTTGCAAGCATGAATTCAATTTCACTTAACTAACACCTAAAACCTAGGGACCCCTGCTAATGTTTGTTTGTGAAGTACCTTACCTTAAAATTAGGAGGAATAGTCCGATTGTTGCTACATAAATGGTTTGGAAAATCTCTCGGCAGCCCGCGATACGATCCGACTATTGAGCGATATTCCAAACCGACTGGCGAATCGGAAGAGACTCCGCCCGAGTTGCAACTATTCTTGTCTTCTAGCTTGTTTGTGACACCTAGGGGCGTTCAAGCGGTAAGTTCGGTTCAAACCGAACTAAAATAACTAAATTAAATTTTTCTTCGGTTTTCATAAATAAAACCGAACCGAATCGATTAAACATATAAACCGATTAAGAACCGAACCGAACAATCTGAAGTAAATTTTGATTTGTTCAGTTCAAACCGAAGTAAACTTATTAGTGTCATTATTAACAAAAATTACACATGTTCATACACAAGTTATTCAATTCATACAAAATGTATAAATGTTCTAACATATTTAAACTAAAATAAAATAAAGGAAGCATTGATTGAACCAAACAAAATATAAATCATACTTGAACATAATTCGGTCAGTTCAGTTTAGTCGGTTTTGAAAACTGTAAACCGAACCGATCCATTTAAACTGAAATAATTCAAAATTTCAACCGAACCGATCCATTTATACCGAAAAACTGAACCATTTAAACCGAAATTTTTCGGTTCGGTTGAAAACCGAACAAACCGAACCGTTTGAACACCCCTAGCGACACCATCGTAGGTAGAAATTTATTTTCCAACATTAGATTCCTTCTACCAATTTGTCAAAAAAGAAAAAATAGATTCCTTCGTTCGGATTAAGTCAAATCATAACTTAATTAGTTGTCGAATGATGTGTAAAAATATGAGAATTAAGATTAAGAAGCAACTTAATTCTACCAATCAAACATGACAGTATATAAAAGCATTTATATTCATGAAACTAAACTGAAATTAAAATATAAATATTGAAATTGATTAAGAGTTAATTTTAAAAGCACTATATTTATACAATTAATTTGGATTGTTTTTAGCGTTCACAAATTAAAAAAAAAAAATCTTATTACATATCTCAAAAAAATAATTTATAAGATAAATGAGCAAATAGAAGCTAATAATTTTGCAAACATGACTTTTTGAAAATAATTCTATTAAAAATATTTATATTAACGAATGCAATAAAATTGCTATCAGAAATGAATCCGGACCATCCGATATGTATTCACGCAAATATTAAAGGAGCTGTTTCGAGATGCGTGCACAGAAAAAGTTGGACGGCTGGATTCGGAATTTCATAGATTTCAAGGTTACTGTTTACAATTTTGAATTTCAGTAGATTTGGATCCCTTTGTGCGATATCTGAGCTTAAGATTGCGATCTTTTTCTTTTTGATAAATAAAAAATATTCTTTACTCACTATAATGGTTTTTTTAGATTTCAAATTTTATCAAAATCATTCACTATTATCGATATTTTATTTTTTTATTTTTCTATTAATAAAAAAATCGGTCGAAAATAATACAGCATCAGTCTGTGCACACACTTTGTACTATATTACAAGTGGCAACAAACCTTGTAATCACATCATGAGGCGTAGGATAGTGACAAAGAAATATGATCAAACTTTATATATAAACTTTCAAAACAACACGCGCTTCATTTAATAAATTTTAATAGTTTATAAAGTGTAATTAGGTTCATAGCTGTCGAAGACAAACCATGTCTCAAAAAAGTTGTCGACTTAAAACTCATTAGATCATTGGAGGCAGTGGCGGAATCAGAAATAATCGGTAGGGGAGGTCTAACTAGTTTTTCTTAGACAGTTGATAAATCCAAGTCGGGCCGACAAAAGGGGTGCTAGTTTTTTTTTATTAAAGAGGGGGTGCCAGAGAAGGTGCGGAGACAAAGAAATAAGGGCATCCCTTGGGTTTTTTTTATTAAAGAGCTCTATATTTTTTGGACCAGGGGGAGGGGTCAGGGCCCAGGCTGGCCCAGGCCTTGATTCCATCCCTGATTTGAGAGAACTGAATCAGAGACACGAGCAAAACATTGATCACGAGGAATAGGCATAGGCAGAAAACCTTTTTGTTTTCTTTACTTTCATTCCCTCCCCCCTCTTTTTGTTTCTTTTCCCTTTATTTTTATCACAACACATACATCATCCATCACACATATAGATTCCAAACCTAACCACAATGTAACCACTCAAGGTTTATATAAATGAGTTCTAGACCCTTGTTGTTTTCTGAAAAAAAAAAAAAAAACAATTTACACATGATCAAAATACTGAAAAAAAAGAGTACTACCAGTAATGTGCTTTTGGCGAAAAAAAAAATTTAATTTGGTATTCATCTTATTTTGTGACGAGAACAGAACATGACTTGCTTGGTGGACATATTGAGATATATGACATTAAAAAAAACATTGAAAGTAACGGGTACAATTCATTTCTATATAGTAAAAAAAAACATAACCTACTTGTACTAATCATATAATAAAAAAACATGCGGTAGTAACATAAAATCCAGTAGATCAAATTGGCCTCAACAAACAGAAAATACAAAGTTCAGGAAAAATATCAAGTTTTGAGTAGTACAAGATATATAGGCCTCACCAAACAGTTAGAAAAAAAATACTACTATATTGAGAAGGATAAATTCGATACAAAGTTTTACCATCATATATACCATACAAACCAAGAAAATAGCTAAAACAGGGTGAAACCGCACCTAAAACACTACTTGCTCTGCGGCAAATTTGAAATAAGCTGAAACCGCACTTACACCACTAAATAGCACTTACTCCACTAAATAGAAAATGGCTAAAATAGGCAGAAACTGCACATATAACACTACTGTCCTGTGGCAAATTTCAAATATTCATGGTTACTTTTTCAATCACTGAACATGCTTTATTGACTAGCGGTAAGATTGTTAGACTTGAGGATGACATTGAAACACTCGAATTTTCTTATTGACAGCAACCGTGTACACATCTTTGATTTTCTCAAATATTTTAATTGGTAAAGTAGTTTATAAGCAATTTACAATATTATCAAATTGCATTAATCTTAACAATTTTGAAGCAACAACACTTCTGTTAGAAAATGGTTGAATGTATGCAAAATTCAGTATTCGTTAGAGAGTTATATTGCTAAAATTTTCACAAGAGATTCATTTAATCACACCATCTAGGTGTATTTCACCTAATCACCTAAACGGTGTACTCCTGTTTGACTGACATGAAGCTTTAATGAACTCACAGATCCCAATTTCTTTTAATATCTTCATTTTAATAAATTCATAACTTAATATTAAAGTTTGGTTCAAATTTCAAGGAAACCCTTCAAATTTGTAAAGAAATATAATTTATGTGCTAATAGACTAATATTACTGAAATACTCTTTCTAAACTTGACATTTACTGAAGGCCATGATTAAGATTTAAAAAAAAATCAACTAGCCCATTACTAGTAAGTAAACGCTGGGCCCTGTGCTTATTTTGGGCCTTTACCCCATTTAAATGCAAGAGAATTAACACTGCGTGAATCCTCAAATAGCAGGGCATCAGATGAGAGTTAGAAAAAATAATAATAATGATATTTACCAGGGAACAAACAATTTTTTAATAAATTATTGAGAATTGCTCCAGTACATTAATATCAATTAACGATTTGAGTTTAATTCATTTGACGGATAGAATTTAATTCAAAGGTTTGTGATTGAATACAGAGTAAGATATATGGTCCACCATAGAAATTACCAGAGAAAATTAAGTAGGATAAGAAGGAAATCTATGACCATTTTGATATATGGTTCATCATAATCATAACTTAGACAATATCAAAGGATACAAAATAATCAATAATGAAAATTAATCATAATAAATTATTGATTTTTTCGTACTCTTTAATCTTGTACAAAATAAAAAATAATTACATTTTATATAGAATAAGATTATGGCTTCTATCAATAAAAAAAACAAGCATAATGAGTTCAAGTGAATGCAATATTCTATGCGGGTAAGTTTTTTTTTGCAAATAATTAATTTAGTTTGACAACATTGTATTATTTTGTATAGTAATTAAGTCAAATTATTTTCTAGGGTAAATTTCGCTAGAGGTCACTAAACTTTGTATTTGTCATGAATTGGTCACTTAAGTTTGATTTGTTCTTTTTTAGTCACTCAATTTTATCATTTGTCTCAATCAAGTCACTCTATATTTTTCCGTCCAAAATCTTAATGAAATATGCTAATTCTGTTAGTATTTTGGACGGAATATGCTAATTCTGTTAGTATCCTGGACGGAATATGCTCATTCTGTTAGTATTTTGGATGGAATGAGTATATTCCGTTAATATTTTGGACAAAATGAGAATATTTCGTTAAGGTTTTAGACGGAAAAATATAGAATGACTTGATTGAGACAAATGACAAGTTGAGTGACTAAAAAGAGACAAATCAAACATAAGTGACCAATTCATGACAAATAACAAAGTTTAGTGACTTCCAGCGAAATTTACCCTATTTTCTATTTGAAAAAAATGTTATAGGCCTACGGACCATGTAAGAACAAAAAAAAAATGATAATTTTCTATTTTGGGATGTCTATCCAAAAAAAAGATAATGTCGAAGCATCGATTTTCTTCCTTTTTTAAGCTTAACGGACTAGATTGCAGATGAGAGATTTTCTTGACCACCATATTTATTTGTGAATCATCACAACTAAAAACACATTTTTGTCAAATTAAAAAAAAAAAAGTAAATTGTAAATATGTTTTATATTGCATGGGCCCTAATAGTGATTTTTGTTTATTCCGTCTGTCGTCGTAAAATAGTGAAAAAAAAAATGGTTAAGTCACAAATAATGCTGAAGCCTGCTACGTACATTGGAATTTGAGCTAATAATCGTGTCATTTTTAATAACAATCTGTTTTGTTGGTTGTCTTTTTAAAATCTATTGTCGAACTTACAATTTCTTTGACTGATACAGATTTTATCTATGTTGCACGGATACGCAAGTTTAGGCGCCGTATCGGTATCGGACACGTATCGGATACCGATACGCACCCGATACGGCACCGATACGTATCCGATACACCAGCTGGCGTATCCGCCTACGTGGCATATCCTTACTCGGCCGATACGGTCGCTGATACTCCGTTGAAACAGCTGGATACGCCTGCGAACCGCGCCCACACCCGTGAGCCGCGCCCGTGAACCGCGCCGCACTCATGACCCGCGCGTGAACCAGCGCTAATGGCCTTTTTCTGCTTTAAGCACGAATCAAATTGGGACTTCTCATGTGAGAGTCAAAACCTTTGACCACTACATCAAAGTTTCATTTGTGATATATTCTAGTAACTATAGTATTTAATATATTCTTATGTTATGCCTTTAATTTTTTATACAAATTTGATTTAAGTTATAATTATCTAAATACAATATATAAAATAATAAAAACTAATATATATAATAAATGTATCGTATTTTAGATAGAAAATTATCGTATCACCTTATCCGTATCGTATCCGATACTATAATCATAAGCAAATTAACATGATATGGCGCAAGTACTTCCAAAGCATAATTTAAAGAAAAAAAAAAAACATTTAGCCCACGCCATAATGGAGAATATCGGACGGTTTGGTTACCCTCCAGATCCAACGGCCTAAAGTCGCTCAACTCCTGCAGTTGGTCCCACGTAGCCTATTTGATTTGTGCAGACTCAGGCACTGACCGCACCACCTGAGGCTTATTTATTTATTTTGTCAGTAGGTCGACTGCGAGTGATTGAAATGTTTTACAATATACGGGTTTAAAGCCGAAATTTTTATTTTTAACATTTTAAATAAATTAATTAATAAAATAACCATCGTTTCTGGTCAATTCTATATTAACACGGCCGCAGAACACCGGAGCGGACCCATTTGGGGGAGGCCGCAGCATGCCGGAGCGGACCCCCATATGGGGCCGCATAATGCCGGAGCGGACCCGGGTCCGTAGAATACCGGAGCGGACCCTAGCCTTTATATCCCGAAAATGACAGCAACATTTCATTCCACACTCTCACACCTTCTCTCTCCTGAGTTAGCTCTGATCTGTAAGTTTTTTCTCTCTTCTTTTAAATTTTTTATTTTTATTTCAGTAGATTAATAATTTAATTATAATAATTAATTTAGCAATAATTTAATTAGAATAATTAATTTAAATTAATTAATTTAGTTAATTTTTAATTGTAGGTTTCTTCTGTATTGAATTGAAAAATGGCTCTTATGGTATCCATCTACACTGGTGGGGATGTATTAACAGGTCCTAATGGGGTTTACTACAGTATTTGACCCGTTACTGTGATCCCGGTATTGCCAGGTACGGATTATTTGGGACTTAAATCAAGTATATGTGGGAATTTGGGGTTGGATCAGGGTCAGTATGACCTTAAAATTGATGCCAAAATTAGCATGCCGACTAGTTCGGCACAAACCTGGTTCCAACTATTTCCAATTCAGAATGAGGGAGTCTGGCAGGTATTGTATAACCAAACCATGAGTTTTTCTGGGGGTGCATACATGATAATTGACCTATATGTGGAGGTTACCAGAGCCCGGCGTTCGAACCCAGTTCAGAGGTTAATCCAGGGTCGTAGTCGGGGTAACTCATCCGGCTCTAGTCCATCCCCTGTCCAAATTGACCAACCGTCCAGTAGTCGGGCCCCAGTTCTGAGGGACCGACCCTCCCGTCGGGCCCCATCCCAGACTGACCAGCCTTCATCTAGTCGGACCGCTCATTGGGGTCAAACTTGTAATCCGGATGAATCTGATGAAGAAGTGGATCCGGAAATACTAGAGGCAGAGGAAAATTGGGGTCATATTGATCCTGAGGGTATGAGCGATTATTCTGACCAGGAAGATACCGGGCCTGTGCTCGGACTATCAAGGAAATTCAAGATGGATAGCGGGTTTCAGATAATGGATCTGGGTTTCAGCACCCGATTCATGCTTTCAACGACACATCAGGGTTTATGGAAGCCAATTCGGGTTTGTTTGGAAGTAGGGCAGATTTTGAGAATGAATTGTCCGAGGGACAAACATATGACTCAAAAGAGGAAATGAAGAGCGCAATTGCCAAGTTTCACATCCTTTGCAACAAAGAGTTAATACCTACGCACAGTGACCGCACAAGAATGAGGTTCAAGTGCAAGGACAGTTACTGTGGGTGGTACATACTCGCAAGGGCCACCGGTTATGGACCACAATGGCGTGTCTCCAAATGCCCAACACAACATTCATGCCACGCGGATGTGACAAGAACAGATCACGCCCAGTTGTCAGCTGCTATGGTTGCCGAGTGTATATCCGCTCACATGAGGAACGATGTCGACTTGAGTATTCAGGCTGTCCGAATTGCTGTTGCTGAAAGGTACAACGGTCAGATACCGGCGTACAACAAACGGGCAAGGAATGCAAGCAATGGGGCAGGCATGTGACATTGCCCTCAATTGGCTGGACGGTGTGGGTAAATATTTAGATCAAGATGAGAACGAGTGCCCCAAACCATGGAAGATATTCCAAGCACTGGACGATGGTTACCGTTGGGGCATCATGACTACAAACGGGTCCGAGTCGCTTAATAAGGTCTTCAAGTCCTCTCGTAGGCTACCGGTTGCAGCAATAATTGAAGACACATTTTACAAATGTATGACATGGTTTGCGCAAAGGAGGGCCAAAGCGGAATGGGAAGTCAGTCAAGGTCAGCAATTCTCGTGTCGTGTGCATAAGGTACTTTTATTTGTAGTTATTTCTTCATAAATTTTAATGAAGTTTGTTAAAAAAAATATCTGACTTCTTCATTATTTTTTAATTTTTCCTAGCTGATCAACAAACGGTTCGAAAGGTCCGATAAAATGAAGACGCTGGGGGGCTTTGGAAACAACAACGAGTTCGAGGTAACCGCCACACAGGAGAGAGTTCACGCTTTCATACCTGACGATTCTGGTCGGTATACCAAGGCCAATTACAAATACATGGTGATAATCGGGGATGATCACACGGTAACTTGCACGTGCCAGAAGCCTCAATTGGAGAGAATACCGTGCTCTCATGTTCTGTCCGTGTGTCGTCTCCGAGGCATCGACCCTGGCGTCTTTGTAAGTCAATACTATCACATCCATACACTGATCAACACATGGAGCGCACAATGGCATGTGTATGAAAATCAGTCGGAATGGCCTCCACGCGATGGCCCGGTCCTTGTTCCAGAGAAAAAAATATATCTTTTGGCAGAAGACAGCACGACAGAATTCCGATGTGGATGGACGTTCTACATAATAGGAGAAGAGGACACCAAGCCGGCCGAGATACACAAGAAAGACAAAACAGAGCTGCTCGAGCTGCACGAGATTGAGAGTTAATGTTGCTTTTTTAATTGTACTTGTAAAACTGTTGTTTATTTTCGGTTAATTAGACGTATTTGTACTTGTAAAACTGTTGTTTATTTTCGGTTAATTAGACGTATTTTCGGTTAATTATATGGCTCATTGTTCTATTGTAATGTTTCTTTTGATCAAACAAACGACGAACAACAATTTCAGATTAAACGACGAACAACAATTTCAAACATAAGTACACACAACTTCCAGTACAAACTTGATAAAAATTTCCAAAACAAAATCATAATCAACTTCATAATCAGATAAAAAAAAAAAAAAATAGGGTCCGCTCCGGTATTCTGCGGACCCGGTTCCGCTCCGGCATTCTGCGGCCCCATATGGGGGTCCGCTCCGGCATTCTGCGGCCTCCCCCAAATGGGTCCGCTCCGGTGTTCTGCGGCCGTGTTAAATATAGAATTAACCAGAAACGATGGTTATTTTATTAATTAATTTATTTAAAATGTTAAAAATAAAAATTTCGAGGTTTAAAGGCACTGACCCCACCACCCGTTTAGTATTTGTTTTTATTCGTTATACATTTGGCTCGAAAGATAGGCCTGCTGGAAAATTAGAGAAGGCAGTGACAAAACAAATCTGAATCGTCTGTCCATTATGAATTCAAATTACCGAAGGTAAGAGAATATATCGGTTTAGATCCGGACCATCCGATCAGAATCTGTACGAATATTAAAGAAATTCCCTGCAATCCATCTCGGATCGGATTGGTCCGGATTCTGGACGGTCCAGATCTAAATAGAAATATTTTGTTATCTTAGAGGTTATGGACTCGTACAGTATACCAGAGGTCTTTTCAGCCCGAACTCGCATCTTCTAAAGGCTGGAAAATCCAAACCATTCAAGTCCTTTCTGATAAATCTCATCCATTCGAAATAGGTACCGAAAAAAATTGGCCTGGCTTTAGATTAACTGAAAATTTAAGATATTTCAGAGGATATACCGACAATTTTATTAATATCCAAAGTTAATTACAAATTAATAAATTTACCCATGATTCTTGAGTTTTTCAAAAAATGTCCAAACCGGCCATAAAATGACCTTTTTTTTTTTTTTAGATACACTATGAAAAGCAAGATAATGAAATCTAACACGAAAAATTCGAATTTTTTGTTTAAATTATTTGTTAGATTACTTCTTTTGATTTATAATTAGCATATTTATACTAAAATACACTAGATTACTTAAAATTATGTTGAATTACACTATATTACAATAAATTATGTTTACACTAAATTACGTTAAATTACGCTAAATTACAATAACTTCGCTAATTATGCTGAAATACGGTAAATTATGCTAAACTACGCAAAATTACGCTAAAGTAGACCGATTTTGTGCCATCTTTCATGAAGCATAAAAAAATAAAAAAAAATTCCGAAAATAGTAAAAAATAAGTTCATTATGTAACTAATTTACTAAGCTACTTAGATTGAATAATAGAAATGAAAATCTTAATCGGAAACTTCAACTCAAGTTTTGAGGCTCTTCCCTTAGTTTTTTGGCAATTCTGAATTTTGAAATCCGGCATCGTAGGCACTCATGCATGCGTATTTTCGCAAGCTTTCCGAAAAGTGGTCATTTGCTGAAATCGGACACTAGAGCGCCTTTTTATGGCTGTTTGAAGTTTCGTCGTAGTTTTTCGCCTTTTCAGTGAAGATATCGTCCCTATTCATATGTAATTTAGCGTAATTTACCGTATTTTAGCGTAATGTAATGTAATTTAGCGTAATTTAACGTAATATAGTATAATTCAACATAATTTCAAGTAATTTAGCGTATTTTAGTATAAATATGCTAATTATACATCAGAAGTAATCTAACAAATAATTTAAACAAAAAATTCAAATTTTCAGTGTTAGATTTCATTATCTTGCTCTTCATAGTCTCTTAAAAAAATTTTCTAATTATAAATCACTATGAAGATAAAAGAGAAACACAAAATAGTTTCTAATTATACATCACTATGAAGACACACAATAATTTACCAAAATTTATCGTATTTAGCGTAATTAAACATAATTTAGCGTAATTTAATGTAATATAGTGTAATTCAACATAATTTCAAGTAATCTAGTGTCTTTTAGTATAAATATGCTAATTATAAATCAAAAGAAGTAATATAACAAATATTTAAACAAAAAATTCGAATTTCAGTGTTAGATTTCATTATCTTGCTCTTTATAGTATCTCTCTGAAAAAAAAAGAAACAAAAAGAGAGAAAACCGGCCATAATGGCTGGTTTGGATATTTTTGAAAAACTCGGAAATCACAGATAAATTTATTAATTTGTAATTAACTTTAGATATTAATAAAAATGTCGGAGGATATACGGACTCAGCCTTTGGGAAGTCGAAATTTCAAAATATAAGAACTAATTTTATAAATTTGCCGATGTAGATTACTTTTGAAGAAAGAGCACAATAGATGAATAGACCGTTTATATATGGAGCGCTTCCCTGTTTCTCTCTTTTCGCAGTTAGGTCAGTCGCCACCTCAAACCCCTACTTTCCCCCTTCTCCACCACCGAGAGTGCGGTATCATCGGAGCTCGGAGCATAGAGTTCCTATCTCGATCGGTGAGTGACAGTGAGAATTCGATCATCGTCGGAGCAGCGTGGCGGTCGAAGAAGCGAATCCGGTCGTGGAGCGAGATGAAATAAATTTTAGGAGTAGAACTACGGTGTGACGTGCTCACCAAAGGGTTTGGTGAGCACACCTCCAAAAAACGCATTTTCAAAGTTCAAATAGTCGATTCGAACCTTCCAACGTGTTCTTCATATTAATATGTGCTTGGAGACCAAATTTTATATTTTTTGGAAATTTTTTACTATTTTTTTAGAATTTTTGAAAATCAGTGTTTTTTAAATTTTTTTTTATTTAATTAAAAGCTGATGATTTTCAAAAATTTTAAAAAAATAGTAAAAAATTTCCAAAAAATGTAAAATTTGGTCTCCAAGCACATATTAATATGAAGAATACGTTGGAAGGTTCGAATCGACTATTTGAACTTTGAAAATGCGTTTTTTGGAGGTGTGCTCACCAAATCCGTTGGTGAGCACGTCACACCGTAGTTCTACTCAAATTTTAGAATTGAGTATGAATGCAAATATTTACTTCTATGTTATACAAGAAGATAAAATTTAGAATTTTGTAAATAATTTTATTTTTATCAATATATTTGTTAGTGTTAATTTACCGTTAACCATAAAAAAAAGTAGGTCACTTTTAGTATTTTTTTTTTTTTGGTTTCAAATTGGACAGATTGAGCAAAACCTATTGCGACCGCTCCATGTGAAATGGATGCAATACAATAGAACCATCCAATAAATTTAGTAAAAAACAATAAGAATAGCCGAACTAGTTGATTAGTAAACATCACTTTGGAAAGTACAATAACAATAGTTCTTTTGCCATTCTAGATAGGATTCTTAGTACAATTGACTGGAAGAGACCGCTTCTACATGTTAATTAAAACATAAGGAGGGTTCAAATGTCTCTGTTTTTTGTGCCTCCACCATGCCTTTATTTTTTAAAACTTTAATAACTCAAAATTTAAAACTTAAAAATCAAAATAAAACCGTTGGATATGATCTACATCATTTTATCTATGTGCTCATAAAAAATTATTATATTTCGATTTTGTTTTTATGTGAATCAGTAAGTTGAAAAATCAACGTCTAGAAATTATCCACATTAGTACTTTTTTTACAAGCTCTTGATGACAACCAAAATAAAATTGAAATGTCATAATTTTTTACATGTGTATAGATAAAATGATGTAGATCATATCCAACGGTTTTATTTTGACTTTTAAGTTTTAAATTTTGAGTTATTAAAGTTTTTAAAAATAGAGACATGGTGGAGGCATGAAAAATAGAGGCATTTGAACCCTCCTCTTAAAACATTAGTTAGCGCTCAATCTAATATTACCTTTTATTGTACGGACGGATTCATATACTGATAAGATGTTTTAATCTCTTAGTTATCACTTATTAAGTGTTAGCACGAATCCTATAATATGAAATTTAGGGAAGAAAACTTGAGTTGTAACATGTGGTAGTAACATTGAATCCAGACTATCCAGTAAATTAAATTGGCCTCAACGAAAAGAAGGTATTGAATTCATGAAAAAGTAAAAAGTTAGCAAAAATACCAAATAGTTAGCAAACAGTTACAAAAAATACCGATTTCACTGTATTGGGAAGGATAAATTCGATAAATGTACCAAGGTTTGTTCATAGATGGTATAAATCATACAAGCCAAGAAAATAAAATAGAACTAATTAGAAAATAGGGTAAATTTTATGTGAATCAGTAGGTTTGTCATTTATCACGAATTGGTCACTCAAGTTTGATTTGTTTCTTTTTAGTCACTCAACTTTGTTATTTGTTTCAATCAAGTCACTCTATATTTTTCCGTCCAAAATCTTAACGGAATATTTCTATTTCGTCCAAAATATTAACGGAATATACTCATTCTGTTCAAAATACTAAAGGAATGAGCATACTCCGTCCAAAATACTAACGGAATGAGCATATTCCGTTAGCATTTTGGATGGAAAAATATAGAGTGACTTGATTGGAATAAATGATAAAGTTGAGTGACTACAAATGGACAAATAAAACTTGAGTGACTAGTTCGTGACAAATGACAAAGTTTAGGGACCTCCAGCAAAATTTACCCTAGAAAATAACTAAAATTTGTTGACGCCCGACCTACAGCACATCACGCGGCAAAATTCAAATACTCCATTACTTGTTCAATTACATAAAATGTTCCTTATTGAATAGTGATGAGATTGTTAGACTTGAGGATTACAATAAAACAGTCGAATTCATTAATTGACAGTAATTATATGAACATTTGATTTTCTCAAATATCTCAACGAGTACAGTAGTTTATACTCAATGTACAATATTGTCAAATTGCATTAAACTTAACAATTTTGAAAACAAAAGGACTCCTATTGTTAGATAATGCTTGAATGTATACAAAATCCAGTACCCAAAGAGAGTTATATTGGTAAAGTTTTCACAAGAGATTCATTTAATCACACCATTTAGAATTTTCACCTAATCATGTAAATTATGTACTACTGTGTGACTGACATGAAGCTTTAATGAGCTCACAGACCCCAATTTTGATCAACTAAGTCGCATCCTTTAAACACTTTCTCTCCATTCTAAAACATTCATAGCTTATAAATGAAATGGTTCAAATTTAAAGGAAACCCTTCAAATTTGTATAGAAATATAAGTTGTGTTAATAGACTAAATGAGTTACCAAAAGGCTCTTTCTAAACATGATCTTTGCTGTAGGCCATGATTAAGGAGTAGAACTAGGGTGTTCTTAAGCTCACCAAGTCCCTTTGTGAGCTTAATTCAAAAATCTATTGAATTGGCTTCAAACGATGCATTCAAATCGTTGAAACCGATCTACTTCACGAGTTATGTATTTACATGTCAAATTTATAAATTTTCGAACTAATTTAGTATTAAGTCAAGCGGTAAAAAAGAAAGATGATTTAAAGTTAATTTTAATGTGTTCATTTTTCATCATTTTTTGGCAGCTTGACTTTAAAGTAGTTCGAAAATTTAAAAAATTGACATGTAAACTCATCACTCGTGAAATAAATCGGTTTCAACGGTTTGGATGCGCCACTTCAAACCAGTTCTATGAATCTTTGAGTTAAGCTCACAAAAAAACTTAGTGAGCTTAAGAACACCCTAGTTCTACTCATGATTAAGATTTAAAAGAAAATTAACTAGCCTGAGTTTTTATTGAAGTGCTGTAATTTCGAACAATGGCCCAGCCATAAGTCATAACTCGTAAGTCGTAACAAAGTTCGTAAAAGTTCGAAATTGAGTTCGTAAATCGATTCGAAATTTAGTTCCTTCGAAATTAATTCAAATCAAACTCAAACTGGAGGTAAGTTCGATTCGGTTCAGTTCGTTTGCAACCCTAAATGTATGCACTTTTGGTTGTTGTTTTTTTTAAGTTGAAAAAAGAAACCCCTTTTGAAAAATGAAATGAAACATGACAGGTTAAATTAGTAAAATATGAGTCAATAAATTAGAGATTCACAGATAATAATTAAAAGTGTGAAGGCTTCGTTTTTTTTTTTCTCTTTCACAGATAATAAATAAAAGTGTGCAGGCTTCGTTTTTTTTTCTTTTATGTTCGTTCAACGATTTGAAAGATGCTTCAAATTTTCCAAATTGAAATCGATTTTTGTATTTGGAATTTTTCATCTCCAAATTAATAAGAAGATGATTTGACAGCGCGTTTCTCTAAAATATAGTTAAGTACGCGGACGAAAAATGAATGAATTAATTTTTTTTATGCAAGCCGAGTCAACGAAATTAATAAAATGAAAATTTTAAATTCATACTCTAAGAAATTACATGCCATTGTATCTATGAAGTCTATATTGAGCGATTTGTGTTTTCGGTTAAATTCTACAAACACTTTCATATTAATTTACCTAGCTTACTCTTTACTAAAAACTAAGTGAAAAATATCATTAAAAATATAAATTAAAGAAAAGTCATAAGAGTTGTCTTCATCTAAGGAACATTATTAACAAATCCGGATGAAAAAAAGGAGAAAAAAAGTCTGCTTTGGGATTATATAGAAACTATTATGATTTAAAATTATGAGTACAACTAGGGTGTTTTTAACTTCACCAAGTCTCTTTGTGAGCTTAATTCAAAAATCTATTGCATTGGCTTCAAATGATGCATTCAAACTGTTAAAATCGATCTACTTCACAAGTGATGCATTTACATTATTACTTTTATAAATTTTCTAACTAATTAAGTATAAAGTCAAGCGGTGTAAAAAAGATAGTTTATAAGTTAATTTTAAGGTGTTCATTTTTTGACTGCTTGACTTTATATTAAATTAGTTCAAAAATTTAAAAACTTGACATGTAAACTCATCACTCGTGAAGTAGATCTGTTTCAACGGTTTAGATGCATCACTTGAAACTAATTCGATGAGTTTTTGAGTTAAGCTCACAAAAAGACTTGGTGAGCTTAAGAACACCCTAGTTCTACTCTAAAATTATTACTCAAAAAGTGAATGGAGACATAAGCCATTAATAAAACTCAATTTTCCTT
The DNA here is from genome assembly GCA_025461045.1 of Carex parvula. Classification (NCBI taxonomy): domain Eukaryota; kingdom Viridiplantae; phylum Streptophyta; class Magnoliopsida; order Poales; family Cyperaceae; genus Carex; species Carex parvula. Next base: position 234,096 of record JAJGRW010000830.1, read on the forward strand.
AGAACGGTAGAAGGAACCTGAAAGATCCGGTTTTTGTGATTAGGTCCACCTAACAAACTTACAAAAGTGGCTTAAATATTTCCTTTTTAGTTAAAACGATGATCCAAGCATCATCTTCATTGATTAAGATACAAGCTGAATCAAATGATTTAGAAAGGTCTTTGCACAGAGATGGTTGAAAGAGCTTCGGATCAATTCCGCTCCCAGAAAACAGAGCTAATTAGCTGAAACCGCACCTACAACACTACTACTCTGCGGCAAATTTCAAATACTCGTGATTACTTTTTCTTTTTTTTAATTTTGAAAGCTTGATAGCAACTGTCAAAGGGATGCATAAAAAGATATTTCAAGATCTGAAGTTCTCAAATACAACACAAAACAACTCAAAGAGCACACCACAAAAAAGGCCAATTAACTATCCAGGAAACATGCACCATCGGGAAAGAACTTTGAGATGCACCCTTGTTTGGGCTACTCCATGCGTGCCTTAGAAAAAAACTAGCTAAGATCCAGCTGATCCAAACTATTTTAATCTTCATAAAAAAAAACACCTTTTGTAGCAAAAACCTTCGCTCCTACAATTTCATGCCCGTCTATCTCGTGATTACTTTTTCAAGCACTGATAATGCTTTATTTAATAGCCATAAGATTGTTAGAGTTGAGGATGACATTAAAACACTCCAGTTTGCTTGTTGACAGCAACCATGTAAGAGAAAGGGGAGGTAGCACAGTTGGTTAAGAAAAAAGTTCTAAGACTATTGGTTATTTAAAGGTTGAGAGTTCGAATCCCCTCACGACTTCGCAGCTTTTGCGAAGATTTAAAAAAAAAAAGACAACAACCATGTAAACATCTTTGATTTTCTCAAATATCTTAATTCATACGCAATGTACAATATTATAAAATTGCATAAATCTTAAAAATTTTGAAAGCAACAAGACTTGCTTTGCTAGATAATGGTTTAATATATGCAAAATTTCAATATCATTGAGGAAGTTATATTGCAAATTTTCACAAGAGATTCATTTAATCATGCAATCTAAAATTTTCACCTAATCACTTAAGTTGATATAGAAGTTTTGGAGTGCTTTTTCTGTGAGTCGGCAGGTGCACTCCTGTGTGACTGAAATGAAGCTTTATTATTAATGAATTACATACTCCAAATTCGATAAACTAAGTCGTCCCAAACTTTTAACCTTTTATGTTCATTTTAATAAATTCTTACCATGTAATTTTTAAATGAAATGCTTCAAATTTCTAAAGAAATATAATATTTGTGTTAATAGATTCAAAATTTATGAGTTACCCATATATCTTTGTAAAAGTTACGTATGTACCTTTACTGCTGAGGCCATGATTAATATTCAAAAGAAAATCAACCAGCCCATTACTAGCTAGCAAACTGTGGGTCCAGCGTTGCTCAATTTTGGGCCATTTACCGCCCGCTTAAATGCAATCCAATTGACATCGCAGGGCGTCTACTCAAACGGGAATTCACTTCACCCCCGGTACCGTAATAGGGAATCCTTTACAATTACTTGATCTGGACCGTTCTTTTTAACTTGGCACGAATCTCAAAGCCCAATAATACTGCCCCCTCTGTCAGCCCGAATCCCAAACCGGCTGGGAGTTAATCTTAAACCGTAAAGTGAAGGGAATCTTTTACGGTACCGGGGAGGATATGGATCCCTCAAACGGGCGGTATGGAGTCAAACTCAAATTTTTAAATATTTAAGTGGCCCTCCTTATTTATATTGATTATCTACTTAATTTTATGTTGCTTTGTTTTATAATATAGGAAATTCAGCTGTGGAGTGACTGGTTATTATATAGGCTATCTCCTTACTGTTGGATAGAGGAATTCAAGAATCAAACATCATTTTTCTTAATCTGATATATGTAGGTTTACATCAATTTTTTTTAATACATTTACGTTATATAATTCCCATGTATCTCAAATAAAATTGCTTTCAGTTTTGAAATTTTCTAAAATCAAAACTTTCTCTCTCTATATATAAATATATACTTATGTTCTTTTTTTTTCATGTTTATAATTGGGTTTAAATGACGAATGTCATGTTATTCCTGAAAGTCAAAGAGTTATTTTAAACTTTTAATCCTTCTAGCAAATTTATTTTAAGTTATTTGTACTGAATGTACTGAACATTTTTTTACTTTATATGTTAGCAATGGAGTTAAGCCATTCTCTTTGGTTTCAGATGCGTATCCTCTGAGATATCTCAACTTTTGTGTGACCGACGTGTACAGTGCCTATTTGGGGATAGTGCAGGGGGGGTATTATTTGTGCTTTAAGATTTGTGCAGGATGTATTTGAATGATTGGGATTTTCCAAAGGAAACACTCAAAGTTTGAAATACCTCAGAGGATGTGAATTCCCTCCGCCCCAAATTAATGTATCCACAACCACAAGTGGTGTTATTTATTTTTTTTGAGAAAGAAACCAGAGTCCAGCCCTCATTTGATTCATAAAACGCAGATACAAAAGTTATGTACCCGAAGGTGTAAATTACAATTTGCTCAAAACAGTTGAGCTAAAATTACCCTTATCTCCCTGTCTAAAGAAAACCAGGAAGGTAGTCGAAGACTACCCATAGGATAAAAACCGGAAAATGAAAACCCAAATGAAAATAAAAGTGGAAGAGCACTGCCTGATGCAGCAAACCGAAAAAATTAAAAGCAAGAAAAGTAAAACATAGTCTGTTCATAACCTCCTTGTCGCAGCATCTGTTAGACTACATTGTTCCTTTATCTCCAACATGAGTTCGTCAACACCCTTGGTCTCTCCTGTGAAAATTCGTCTACAATGTTCTCTCCAAGTGACAAACTGTGTTATAACCAGCAGTGCCTTTTCTCGTGGCTCGCAGTGCTTACTGGTGACAATATCGGGTCTTATTACTGTGCTGGTAATGCCCGTTTCTGTTGTCGCTTTAGCATATAGGTTCACGATGATGGGGCAGTCACGAAAAAGGTGGGATACTGATTCCCCATCTCTTTGGCACATCATGCACCAGTTAACCAAATTCCAGCCCCTTTTCACCGAATTATCTATTGTCAGTAATTTATTCCATCTCATAAGCCACACAAACACTTGCATTCGGGGCGGAACCTTAATTTTTCATAATATGGTGGATTTTGGATTGATTTTTGGTCCCTCCTTAATGCCCTGTAGGCCGAGTTAACTGAAAATCGCCCTGACTGTGTCCATCTCCATGTTATCTGATCAGGTTCGTCCCCCAATTGTTCGCTCACTTCATCTAAACCCGATTGTAGCCTGAAATACTGCTCCTGAGCATCCTCTGACACAGTGCCTCTGAACTGAATACCTGATGTTACTGCCTCGTTGAGTGTGAGGTTCGATTTGTCAGCAAAAGTGTATAATTCCTGCAACCAGGGGCGGATCTAGTTAAGCACAGGGTAGGGCAAGTGTCCTACCCTGGAAATCCAAAATTAATTCTCAAGAACTGAATTTTAGACATTTGCCCTACCCTGAAAAATATGATTGCCCTACCCTGGATCTGTAATAAGTCCAACAATCTAATTTACAAGAACTGAGTCTTTCTCCGTCATTTTCCTTCTTCCTCTATTGGAGCCGATATCTATTTTTTTTTTGTCAAATTATAGTGGAACCTGTTGGAGAAGAAAGCTCTCCTTTGTTCATTTAGACTTGGTGTATGTGCACTATTAAAGACTATTGTAGATGGGATAGATGGGTTTTTATGGCTTGGGTCCAAATAATAAAATATGAGATAAATGGGACTGCGGATCTCACTTGTAAAATTGAGGTATCTAACTTTTTTATCTCCTCTCAATTTCTTCACTCATTGGACCATCCATTTTCACATTTCTTTTTTTTTCATATTTATATTTGTTTTTGAATATTTATTCATAATTTCTAAATCTTTTTGTTTTTTTCAACAATGTATTTCTTTAAAGATCAACAGTATTGTAACTATTGTTTCAATTTTTACCTTATTGATGCGAAGCAATTTTTTTTTTCAATTAGTATTTTTTATTATTTTTTGGATATAGATTTTGAAAATTAAAAACTAATGACTAATTTAGCTAATAACAAAAGTATAGATGCATATGGAATAAAATTTTTGAAAAATAAATTTTGTCCAACTTTTTATTACAAAACAAGTTTTTATCTAGTATCCGATTAGTTAATGGGTTTGAACCCGATTGACTATTTGAATCTGATAGTGCCCTACCCTGACTGAAATCCTGGATCCGCCCCTGCCTGCAACTCATGTTTTAGTATTCCCATTCCCCAATTTTGATCCCAAAACGCAATTGACTGGCCATACTTTTGAAGTTAGCACCCTTGTTATTTATTTATTTTAAAAAATGTTAGCACCCTTTTTATTAAAAGAAACAAACTACAACTACACCGGTTTTATTTATTTGTTATTTTCTTTTCTTTTTTTCCCATGTAATGGCTTGTAGCCATACTTTTGAAGTTAAAAGTTTCTTTGTTTTTTAGATTTAAGCAAACTATGTTTCTCTTCCAAGCAATCGTTTCTTTTTTTATTTTGTTTCTGCTCTGTTCTCTATTGGGGTGTGACTCCTCGAATAAAAAACAAGGCTAGACATGTGGAGAATTAAAAATATTGAAATTAATAAAAAAAATCAAATTATTGCCATAGAGTTGTTAGACAAATCATAACGGTTCTGATTAGAAAATAACTCTCCCTATATAATCATCTAGGATATTTGCATTTGATCGAACGGCCAATGGTAACTATGATAATGGCATGCCATCATTTTCTTATGGCTAGTGTTAAGTTTAATCTTTAGTATAAAATGTTGATTTGCAATTTTATTTGATAAAAAATATGAGAGAATTGAGTGCCAAACTACAATGACAAAAAAGAAGGAAATAAGGCTATGCTTGGATTGAGCTCATTGATTGAACTGCAGAACAATACGAAGGAAAGTATAGATGAAAAATTGTACTGCTCTGTATATAATTTGATTTTCTCAAATATCTTGTTAATCAATATAGTTTATATTGTGGTATTATTTTATTTGTCATGGTCTAGGCTATTAGCAACATAACATAACAAGTAATAAGGTCATGTTTTCTTAAAAAGATTGATTTTAATTGTACACGTACTGTCATTGAAACCAACACAAGAAGCTTATTTGATATCACACCATACTAATATTCAACCAAACCACATAGAAACATAGAATTTGTATGAAAATGGAATCACAATTTTTTGAATAAAAAAGAGGGTCAAGCCCAACATTAATATTACGATAACACTTCATTTACAAGAGAATGGTAACCCACATACAATTTAAGAGGAAGAAATCACTCAAAACAATTGAGCTAAAACAGAAAAACTGAGTGCAGCAATGCAAATTAACAAGAAATACCTAATACAAATGAAAAAAAAAAGTAAGTTTAAATAGATGAACTTTTGAAGCACAGGTCTGGGATTGCTATTGAAATTATTGAATTGCCGATATCTATCTCGATCTGTGAACATTAACTGATACATTACTTTGTCCGCCATTTCTCGAAATCAAAGGAAAAAGGTAGAAAAATTTGTCTGGAGGATAGAAGATGCCGACTCAGGATTCTTAGGTATTTTGTGGAGAGAGAAGGGAGAGGTGTGGACTTAAGATTCTTAGGTATTTTGGTTTACTACGGAAAAAGCGAAGGAGAAAAAGAAAAAGCAGAGAGTTTCGCAGGCAAAGAAAAAAAGTGCGTTTTCAAGCAACAACAGAAAAGATAAAATGTAATCATATAATGACGGATAAGTTTTAAATTAAATTTAGACTTCTACACATTAACAATGAAATAAATATATTGCTACAGTGCGTTTTCAAGCAACAACAGAAAAGATAACGGTGGGCCTCTTTGCTTAATTCTGGGCCTTACCACCCTCTTAAATGCAATCCCAATTAACATTGCTACAGTGAATCATCAAATCTTTTTTGAAATCTTCGCAAAAGCTGCGAAATTGTGAGAGATAATCGAACTCTCAACTTTTGAATAACTAATAATTTTAAGACTTTTTTCTAGCCAACTATGCTACCTTCCCTTTCTCGAGTGAATCATCAAATTACAGTATATAACAGAGAACAAAACAGAGAGAAGTAGAAATGAAATGGTATTATATTGAATAATTCATCTACAGTGAATCATCAAATCATAGCAGTAATTTATTTCAAAGGTATGTGGTTAAAGCATCATGCAAGGATTTGCTAAAAACACACGGCTCGGGCTGCACGTCTTTCAACACGCCACGCGCTCAGCATGCAGACACGCAAATGCATGCAGTCGAAGAATTCAGGACAACGTTCTTCATATACCGGATCAAGGGTCGACACACGTAACACTCGCAACACGCTGTGGACACACACAACACACATAAGTTTAAATTTCAGCCAATCAGGCTCTGCTTGGAAAAATAAAAAACTACCTAAATTTTTAAAAAAATATATATAAATTTTGACCTCACATTTTCACCAATTTCTAAAATTCTTTTGAAGGTATTTTTTTGGTTTATTATTTTTTGTAACATTTTTGCCCAACTTTATTTTAAAAGAAAAAGACAGGGTACTCGGTTTTGAAATGTACACAGCATTTCCAAACACCTGCCAAGAAATTTTCAACAAATTTTCCAATCTCCTTTTACCTTTGTAAAATGATATATTGATACGGAACTATCTGAATCTTTTGTGGGCGTTCTGATTTATTGTGAAGCAAGATTTCCATGCTTGGCATGTGTTTCTTGAAATTATAAGTTTTGAAATGACGTGATGATCATTATTTTGAGGTTTTTGATCGGATTTTTATACCTCAATAGAATTACTCCTGAAACAAATTGGTTTCAACGGTTTAGATTCGTCGTTTGAAAACCAATTCAATAGATTTTGAGTTAAGAGCATCTACATCCCTGAAACTCTTAGAGTTTTTAAATAACTGTTAACTGCTTTTAAGAAATTATAGACTCTGGAGTTTCTAGATGTTCACATTCCTGAAACTAAATTTAGAGTTTCTAATAAGCCACATCAGCAGTAAATTAAATTAATTTTAGCGAATACAGGTCAATCGTTTTGCCATGTCAGAGTTTATAAACGATTTCTTAATAGAAAATTATTGAGCAAAGTTATTAAATAAGAAATCCATCTACATTCCTGAAACTGGTTTAGCAACTGCCACGTCAGGTTAGAAACTCTAATAGTTTCAAAGATGCAGATGCTCTAAGCTCCTTAAAACTTGTTGAGTATAAAAACACCCTAGTTCAACTCATAGAATTAGTTTTTTTTTTTTTTACTCGTTTTGATAGATTGTACTTGTACCCTCTGTCCCCATCTTTTCTAGCATCATTCCAGTTCCTGTTATACCATATTTTGATTAATTTTTTTTTTTTGTGCTCACTAAACAACTGGAAACGAATCAATATATACTTCAGAAAGAATACTACTCAATTTGTAGTGTGCGGTCATATAACTTCAATTGAATTTACTGAATTTCAGGCAACTGTTGGTTCGACACAATCTCTGCGTGGAATCTCTCAACCAAGGACACGACAGAGCTTCTGCAAGAAATAGCATGGAACATGAAATTTTATGAGCAAACGGGGCAAACAACAATACAGGGAGAGATAGCATAATCAAGGATGGTGAATACGAGGTTGTGAAGTTTTCAAATTTTTGCTTTTTGTTTTTTTTTTCAATTTTCTGGTTTACTGGTATGTATTTTGCAGTTTTCTTTGTTTACTGTTTTTCAGTTTTTATGATTTTCCCTAAATAGCTCAACTATTTTGAGCATTTTAATTTTGCATTTCTCTTTGACAGTTATACCCCTTGTGTAACAAACACTTATCAATGAAATACGGACTAGACCCATATTTTTACTCAAAAAAAAAGAGATGCATTTGATCTATTTGACACTGCTGGCTCTGGTACCAGTCGAACTCATCTCATTCTTTTTTACTTTTATGTTTGTACCGGCACATGCAGTACCAGTTCCCACTGGTTTTGCTCGAGTAGTTCTGACAAGATTTTTGTTCCAATATTTCAATTGAAATTTATGTGTTACAATTTTCCAATACATGATGGTGTGCCATTTATCATTTTGTAATATACTGGTACAAAACTTAACAGTACCGGTAAAATTAGACTATGGAACCTACTGAGATGGATAATTAGCTCATAATGATTCTTTCTTTTATTTGAGAGATACAGTTAATATTATTATCATACTAGTACCTGAAACCACACCGATTTACATTCATTAGTTTTCATTAAATCTTCATTATTCAGTTTTCTTTAAATACCTTATTTTAAGAAATAGAAGTTTTATTTTAATTTGCTCTTTTTTTTGTGCAGGATTAATAAAGACTGGTGTCTTGCTCAAGAAAGCAAGATATTATTACGATTGCAAACTTTTCAAATTTTAATTGTGTTGTTGACTGCGGACCTATTTGAGTAGTAAATCATGAAATCAAATGAATGAAATACTTAGTTTTGTGTTCCTTATAATGTAATTATGCAAGATGGACATTTATACAAAATTTGACTAAATCTTTTACAATGTAAAAAAAAATTATTCATTCAAGAATAACTGATCAACTTTTTTGTCCTTGTTCGCTTCAAATGTTTGCCTTTCCTGATCAAACTTTTTTTTTCTGCTGTTTACAAGAAGAAAAACATTAAAACAGAGATTTTTTTGATGAAAAACTTTAAAAATAACTGTCTGATATATGTGTCTATATATGTTTCACACTTTTTGGTGGTGCATCCAAATTAGGGAAAATAACTTCGGCAACAAAAAAATTGTTCCCCAAAAAATTCATATTTTTAATGCAATCTTATTAACCTGGAAAAGCAACCACAATAGCAGTAAATTATTTACAGATTTTTATTTTTAGAAATTGAATTCGTGTCGTCTTTATTTCATTGGTTTTTCATGGAAACCTTTTGTAAGAAAAAAAATCTAAAAGTTTATATCTAATGAAAATGTGCGTGCTCAAGTTGGATCAATATTTTTCTAGACAATGACAATATTATCTGTGTGAGAGGTTGCCGGTTCAAAACCCAAATGAGAATATTTCCTTGTAAATATTAAATCAGTTAGTTGTTTGATCTCCAACTTTATTAAAAAAAAAAATTCTAGGCGAAACTTTAGTGAATTTGAAATTTATGATGTTATTTAATCATTAAATTTCTCTGTCTTTGATGTGCGACAATATTATGGGAGGATGTTTTGCTAAAAATATAAATAAATAATAATACCGGAGGAAGAATAAATTTCAGGAGCAAAACTCTAGTAAGAAAAACTTTTTTCTCATAAATTAAATACCTATTAAGCAAGTTGAAATTTTATTTTAATAATGCATCAAAAAATACACCGTTTTGTTTTACTTCTTTGACATTTGATTTTTACCCTCCACCTGTTCTTAAATATATATTTGCATGCTCTTTCTATAATCTTATGGAATACTCTCTTTCCTTTATGTTTCATTTATATTGACCATGTAAGAAATAAGAAAGGAATCAATGACCACAATTTTGATATTAGGTCCATGATAATCAATATTTTAATCTCAAATACTAAATGCTAATCGTTGATATTATAATTTTTAAAGTACTGCATGTCACGTCAAAACGATTTCGGTATTTTTTACAAGATCAAGGGTGCAAATCAATTGTGAAAATTAATCACAATAAATTATTGATTTTACCAACTCTTTAATCTTGTACAAAATAATAAAAATTTCAATATTTTATGGTTGTATTTTTGTATGTGGAATAAGTCCCATCAATAAAAAAAAAATCTTAATTAGTTCACGTGAATGCATTATAATATGCAAGTTTTTTTGCAAATAAATTAGGTAGACAATTAAGTTAAAAGAGTACCTAAAATTACATATAGTAAACAAGCTCCTGAAAAACATTTCATGACTCGTGCATTAGTGTAATTCCTTTAGTCAGAGCTTTACCAATTAACCGAATTAAGTCTAAAAAGATTGGATTCGATGCAGATTAAATGATTGATTCAAATGAAACAAGTAATAAAATGATCATGAATTTAGTACTATGACCTTTAATTGTAAAAAAAAAAAAAACAGAGTAATTGTAAAAATCGGCCCAACAAGTCCAGTAACAAAGAAAAGAATCACCCAATGTAGTAATTATCACACTACAATGCATAATCATTCATTTGTTTCCGTCATTCACACACTTTTTATTTTGTTATTCACGCTTTTTGTTGCCTTCTAAAAAGTTAGATTAACTGTTATAAAAATCAAGAAAGAATGAATGAATTGCTTGTGAGTTTAAAATAAATTCTATTATAAATTAATTTAAAAATAAAATATATTTATTATTTAACAAAATCTGAGCTCATATTAGATATTAGAGAAAATCAATTATCTAAGAGGTAGTTTCTTTTATCTCTTTTTACAGTATTTGTTATTTAATGGAATATGGATTATCAGATAATTTTTTTTCTTACATCGATTTTCACATGAAAGATTTTTTTAAGCATTTTGGAAATATGCAGTAATTGGGATTGCATGGATGAAAGATTTCTGTCAAAAGTAATTTTGAAGGAGTATCAAAACTTGTTTAATTGAAAATTTTATAAATTTAGATTTACAACTCAAAATTAGCTTACATATAACAAAATAATAAAATAGTATGTTGGATTGCAATATATTTAATAATAAATCAATACCTTTTTACATTAAAATTTATAAAATTAGAACAATAGTTCTAACTTAGCTTACAATGTAATAAAATAATTAAAAAAATTGTTTTTGTGAAAACCAAACTGGTTGGACTAGTTAGACTATATTAGCTTCTTCTTTTTTTCATTTCTTTTGATGACAGAATGAAATTTTATCTCAACAACTCTAACTTGATAAAATCTTACATTATTATTATTATTATTGCAGAAAACACAAGAAATGAGAATAGAACATCAACGCGCTGTTGTGGATCCAGACCATCAAAATTTCAATCAATCTCACATTAAAAGGCAACATATCTATTGACTTGATCAATGAATTTAAAGATGTAGAAAACCAAATTGTATTGTTCTACACTTCAACAGAAAAGCTTACCGGTACATTAGAAGGCAACTTCAAGCACATGGTAGTAAATCATCATTATTATTCAAGATAATATTGCATCACAAAAATTATGAAAGTAAATTGTTGTATGAAACTGAGTTGTTGCCACTTCTTTTTAAGAAGCATAACCTTTATTTTGTGAGATTCAAATTTGCAGAAGGACAGTGGTACGAGTATAAGCCAAAATATGATAAGTGACCACATTTAAAGAGATCCAATATTTGTTATTCGACTATAGTTACTAGAGAAGTCGAATACCACATCAACATTAATTGTTTTTTGTTTAATTAATTACCTACAGGAGCCTAATATTTCCTAAACTAATTTTTGTTTTGTATGAAAATGTACTTCTCGGATCTAAATTAATTTTTGTTTTGTATGAAAATGTACTTCTCGGATCAAAATTTGTCTCCTATTTTCAGTTACTTCATCATGCAAATTGAGAAATCCAATTCTATTTTCACAAATATTTTAAATGAATGAATGTAGAGATGGGTAAAAATATATATCTTTTCTATGAATACAGCGCGTTTTTATACACTTATGTATTTGCAATTGATTATCTTACATCGTATTTGGACGATAACTTATCTGTTTTTTATTTAAATAATCGCTCGTGTTATTAATTTGTGAAACTATTTTAAATATTCCACATACATGACATCCACTTTCTTTTTAAACATGAAAATAATTCATAAGATTTGCATCACAACCCTCTAGATTTTGTTTTTTGACACTGAAGCAAGTGCCCGTTATCATTAACACTAAATGAAGGTTGTAAAACATAAAAGAAATAAAAAACAAAAAATTGCAAATCACCATCTAATTCTACACAAATTATAAATTAATCATCACACATCCATCAAATTGCAAATGCAAATACCAAAAGTATTTCTAAAAAAGGAGGTAAAAAACATGGGGCATTCACGAACCTTTTCAATCTATTCATGATGGAACGGCATATATCATTTTTAATATTATATAGTAATTTATGGCAAGAGCAAGTGCGTATCTGCCCATTGTATTGGAGCTTGACGCGTCTGATATTTTTTTTGTCAAGGATGCATGCGCCGTGTGGATTTACCATCATTTAGTATATAATGTCTTAGTAGTCGGAATCCAATAAAATAAAGTATCCAAGTACCAGCCATTCCGCAATAAAAAAATGTTATTAGGTTTGAGGTTTGGGTATATTGGGTTAGATGGTTTTGGGATCCGTTGGGAGAGAGTTACTGACAAATGAGATAAAACTAGCTTTTATGTGAGAATTAAGACCTATATCAAATTATATTGTTTTAATACTATAGTGTAAATGTTTATTTTTTCCATACACTTGATCATTTTGATAATCAATAGAAATTGAATTTACTTTTAAAAAGATGCGTGCAAGTGTCTTAATAGTCTACCATTTGTTTGCAATATATTCCTTTGATGCAGGGGCGGATCTAAGACTTAGCCAAAGGTGGCTAAGCCACCCCTATGATTTTAAAATTTTAATTATATGTATAGAAATTTAATTGAATTTTATCTTTTTAATTTTCAACCACTCCTATTAACGGGTTCAAATCCCACTCACCGCAATTATATTTTAATTTTCAAGCGCCCCTGTTAACATTTTCTAGTTCCGCCCCTGCTTTGATGCGCAAAAGTTAATTTAGATGATGCATCAGATATTAAAATTGGACGGACGGAATCCTTCGCTTGTATTCTGTGACCTCCTAAGAATGTACAACCAGAATATAAATAAACTCAAAACACAAGTAGTAGATAGTAGAACATATATGTTGTTCTGGTTCCAAAGGACCTGATTACACCTTAGTCAGACTTGTCATTACAAAGTTAAAAATTATAAATTATAACCAAAACATTGACGGATGCCCGTATCCCCCAAAACAGGAGCCGTATCCCCTAAAATAACCCATTTTTTTAGTTTTGATCCGGACCATCCGATCTGCTCTAACACAAATATTAAAGGGCCCTGTGTGTTTCATCACAGGCCGGATTGGCATGAATTTCTGATCAAAACTAAAAAAATTCAGGCCAATCCGGCCCGTGGTGAAACACATTGGTTACTTTAGGGGATCCTATTTCCCAAAACAGAGGCTGGACTGAGCCCGTTCCCTAAATTCTATAATTTTCTGAGGATCATATCTACTCAGAATATGAAGAAAGTTAAAGCATGGAGTTCCAGTATGCCCAGACCTGGTCCATGCGGTTTGAGGAAGAGCTGCTTACCGGCTTACGTGAAACCTGATCCATGCGGATGATGAGGCAACAGCTGGGGAATGCTCGTCCTCAGATGATGTGTCAGAAGGAGACTGGCCGGGGTCAGCAAGTTGTTGTTGTTGTTGTTGTAATAGTCGTGCGGCTGCGACGCGCACCTCAATCTCTTTGCGAAGTTCGTCCAGTGTTTTGGAGGCTTTTTTAATCTCATTTCTGTGAGGTGGGGGTGCAGCGGCGGGGCCTGTCGGTACACAATATTCAACCTGCTTGTCAAAGCTGTGATCAGGAATTAAGTGATATTCGTCCAGATTTATAGATTTCATCCAGGCTGACATGGAAGCAACATTGCATTTCTGCATTAGGCTGCGTAACTCCCCTTGTACCTATATATTATATACACAAATTATGATTATGTGTCGATACTACTAGTTTCTTTTCTTAGTTTAGTTCAGTAATAGATAGAACTCGTAAGAAAATGTGGTCACAAATAAGGTTAACTGAGCTTTCATTGGTCAAATCCATATCCGCATCCGTATCCGTAAACTATCCATATTCAAATATTTGAATCCGCAAAAATTCGAATACGGATCCGAATACGGACGGATAATATCCGATCCCCGAAATTTTTATTTCTAGCACAGTTAAAACAAAAAAAAATCAAATAACCACCGTTTCTGAGAATTTCAAAACTTACCACGGCCGCACCGGCATTTTGTGACCCATCTCAGAGGGGCCGCACAATGCCGGTGCGGACCCAGAGTCCTCATTATGCTGGTTTGACTAAATTCGCGTACCTGAGATATCTCTTTGACTAAACCGTTGTTCTGTTTAATAATATTATTTGGAGCCGCACCATCTCCTCTTGGAATTCGCGTCCACAACGATATCTTAAACTTTGACTAAACAAAAAAAAAGGAAATATTTGGGGCTATGGCTAGGGTCCGCATCGGCATTGTGCGGCTCCTCTGAAGTGGATCCGCACAATACCGGTGCGGCCATAGTAAGTTTTGAAATTTCAAAAAACAGTGATTATTTGGTTTATTATTTTTTAAACTTTGCTATAAATTAAAATTTCGGATCCGATCCGTTTTGATAAGTTTTGAAATTTCGGGTCCCACCTAATACCATGGCGAATTCATAACCTCTGCATTAACTCACCAGATTATTTCGGTGACAATTTCAAATCTTTAACGATAGAGTCTCTATCGAAATACACTGACAATACTTTGCACGATTTGGATTATATTGTTTCAATTTGATTTACTTTAATTAAATTTTTAACTATCCGAATTTCTAAATTTTAACCCCAACTAAAGTTAATTGCCACCGTAACTATATGAGCAATTTGAATCACTAAAAGACAGGTCTCCAAAAGAGCTTGTATATACTGCGATTCGTATGGTCTTTGTTCTATTGGTATTTCGGGGTAAAATTTTGAAAGAAAAATATTTTTCTAGGCAAAACTTCAGTGAAATTGAAATTACGATGTTAGTTTAATCATCACAATTCTCTGTCTTTGACATGTGCGACAAAAATATCAGCGGATGTTTTTCTCAAAAATAAAAATAATAAATAATATCGGCCGATGAAAACTTCAGGAGCAAAATCCTAGCAAGAAAAATTTTATCTCATAAATTAAGTACTTTTAGCGAACGATCAGTCTTTGATCAAGTGGCAAAGGACAACACTCTCCGTGTATCGGAGGTCGTGGTTCCTTTATGGACAATTAAATGAAAATTAGTAAATTTAGACTTCCATCTTTCTATCTAGAAAAAAAAAAATCTATTTAGCAAGTTAAAATTTGATATTAATAATGCATAAAAAATACACCGTTTTGTTTTGCTTCTTTGACATTTGATTTTACACTCCCATGTTCTTAACTATATATTTGCTCGTTTTTACAATTTTATGAAATACTCTCTTTCCATTATGTTTTATTTGTATTGACCATGTAAGAAATAAGAAGGTATTCAATAATCACAATTTTGATATATGGTCCATGCATGATAATAAAAATTTAAATATCAAATGATAAGCATGCAACCTTGACTCCCCAATCCACGCAACCATGTCTTCGACTGTACAAAGCCACCTCGGACATTTTTCTGTACTGATCATTTCATTGATCAGCACCTCAAGATAAAAATTGGACCTCGCCACATTAGCACCATTCGTCATTGACCAGACCACCATTGGCTGCACCAAATTAGCATGAACAGCTTGGTGTTGCGACCTAATTTTGAAAAAAAAAAAATTGACAATAATTAGAAGAGTGCATTTCTATATTGACATAGACTAATCTTACTGATCATACAATACAATATCAAGTGGTAATAACATTAAATCCAGAGGATACTGAATTCTGGAAAAATAACGAGTTTTGCGTATAGTATAAGCTATATCCGGCCTCGCCAAACAGTTAGAAAAATACTAATTTTACTATATTGGTAAAGGGTAAATTCGATGAAAATACCAAGTTTTTATCACCGTTGGTATTAAATCATACAATCCAAGAAAAGAAAATACAGCTAATTAGAAAATGACTAAATTTGCTGAAGCCGCATCTACAACTTAGCCCTGCGGCAAATTTCAAATATAACATTCTCCTTATTGACTAGCATTGAGATTGTTAAACTTGAGCATGGCATTAAAACACTTGAATTTGCTTGTTGACAGCAATCATGTGAACGTATTTGATTTTCTCAAATATCTTATATAATTAGTAAAGTAGTTTATACGCAATGTGCAATAATATCTAATTGCATTAATCTTAACAATTTTTTTTGAGGAAAAATATGGGTCTTGCCCGTATTTGATTAATAATTGCGGTTACAAAAGGGTTTGTAGCTGCATGTCGAAAATAAACACAATGTGCTCAAGTACATTTGAGCAAAAAGTTGGAAAATAACGAAAACAAAAGAAAATGAAATCTAAGAAAGCATATAAATAAAACTGAAAATAAAGCTAAGAATTAATTAGGTTTTATTGCTTCATCAATCTTTTCCCGATGTTTCAACGTGGCGATATAACAGTTGCGCCACTTCTTCTAGCAATTCTTCATGTGCCTTATGTGAATCTCTGAAGATCCTCGCACACCTTTCCCTCCAGATAACGAACATCGCGACCAGTAGCGTTCCCCTTTCCTTTTTGTTGTTTGATGATTGCATCAGTGCTTCTATTGGTTGAGATCTCATGTGGGTTGCGATGTCCAGAGTCTGTACATCTCTTTAGCAAAAGTACACCGTGCCACCATATGATGCGTCGATTCCTCGTCCCTACGACACATCACACACATGTTTGCGATCGACCAACCTCTTTTCCTGAGATTGTCTATAGTCAGCAACTTGTTGTTAGCCAGGAGCCATCCAAAGACCTTTATCCTTGGTGGGACTCGTAACCTCCACAAACGGTGTACATGAGTCGAGATTTGTGGCTTGGTTTTAATGGCTCGGTAGGCACTTTTCACCGTGAATATTCCAGTGTCTGTCCTATTCCATTTGATGTCATCTTGGATTTGATCCATGTGTGTTACCACCCTTGTGAGATATCCTGTGAGTGTTAGGAGTTCCTCTTGTGCTGTTATCGTGATGACTTGTTGAAAAAGTTCCCTGATTGGACGTTGCATGGTTTCCTTCAAAGTAATTGTAGTATCTAAGGCATGTGAGAACAACGAGG
Organism: Carex parvula; assembly: GCA_025461045.1. Taxonomy (NCBI): domain Eukaryota; kingdom Viridiplantae; phylum Streptophyta; class Magnoliopsida; order Poales; family Cyperaceae; genus Carex; species Carex parvula. The sequence goes on from JAJGRW010000830.1 coordinate 251,109, forward strand.
GTAGGTGGTGTTTCAAAATCCCATGTCCCCAGTTGTGGTTCCACAACGATATTTGGTCACCTTGGTCATAGATGTGTGTGACCGCCGTCTTCCAAAAGGCATGACCATCTCGCAATGCACCTGTGAATAGTGGGGATACCGGTACCAAGTTGCCGCTGAGTTTTGTTCCTTGGAAGATTGGTTTCCACATTCTGTGCTCCGGTTTTTGCCAGTACCAAGACCACTTCATGAGTAGTGCCTTGTTGAATGATACCATATCTATTACTCCAAGACCACCGTATTGTTTGGGTTTGCATACCATTTCCCAGTTTGCCAGATTCATCTTGGTTGTATGTTCACCCACTCCGTGCCATAGAAATTTCCTTCTAATTTTGTCAATCTTTTTTATCACCCACTTTGGTAATTTGAGGACCATCATGAAGTATGTCGGTAGTGCTGATAGAACCGCATTCAGCAAGACCAATCTACCTGCGATAGATAAGTGTTTGGCAGCCCATCCTGACAATCTATGGTTCAATTTATGTATCAATGGTAAGAAAGCTGTTTTTGGAAGCGCCTTGTTAGATAAGGGCAATCCAAGGTATGTGAAAGGGAAAGAGCCTTGTTTGCAGCCGAGGACCGCCAATAGGGGGCTATGTCTTGCGGTTGGGGGTCAGATATCAATAATTCTGATTTTTGTGGGTTCGTCTCAAGGCCTGAAATTTTTTGGAATACCGTGAGGGCTATTTGCAAGGCCTGGAGCTGTTGCACCTCCGGTTTGATGAAGAAGAGTGCGTCGTCTGCATAGAGAAGACATGGTTTCATGGCCAGAAACGGTAGTCTGATAGCCCCTGCAGACGTGAGTTTCATGAAGTATCTTGCTAGGAAGTCCATAGCGATAATGAAGAGTAGTGGGGATATCGGATCGCCCTGTCGAACTCCTCTTTTTAGGTTGATCTTTTTACCGAGTAGGCCATTGACGATGACTTGTGATGTTCCCGGCAATACTGACCTTTGGACCCATGTTATCCACGATTCTGGGAAGCCTATGTTTCTCATGACCTGCATAATGAAATCCCAGCTGACTGTGTCAAAAGCCTTTTTTATGTCCGCCTTGTAAAGTGCCAGAGGCACCTTTCTTTGTCTTGCTCTACTGAGAGTCTGCTGAGCATAAATGAAGCTCTCTGTTATTTGTCTATTCTTCAAAAACCCTGTCTGTGCACTGTCAATGATTTGATGCATCTTTTGTTGCAACCTATTGGCCAGGATTTTGGGGAAAATTTTCTGCACTCCATGGATCAGACTGATCGGTCTGAAGTCTTCTGGTCTATTTGGGGCTTCCGTCTTTGGTATATGTTGAGGAGGGAAAGTGGTATCCCTCTATCAGTGACTGCCGCAAAAATGGAGGTTAAGTCCGGGAGAAGCATCTTAACAATTTTTTTGTAAAATTCAGCCGTGTACCCATCCGGGCCCGGGCTCTTTCCATTGGGGAGATTGGCTATTGTAGCCTCAATTTCCTCTGGTGTGATTGGTGCTACTAAATGGTTCAGATCCAGTTGCTCCGGGTAGAAGTTGGCCCATGCGATCGTTGGTGTTGGTTGTGGTTCTGTCCCCATAAGGTTCACATAGAAGTCAAAGAACACCTTGGCCTTTGTTTCGTGGTCTGAGTATAGTTGGTCATGTTGTTGCACTTGCGTAATGTTATTCGCCCGCTTTCTGTTAGATGCGTAAGCGTGAAAGTATTTTGTGCCTCTATCTCCGTCTAAATCCCATTTTGCCTTTGCACGCTGTTTCCAAATATCTTCTTGCATGATAGAAAGGTCAGTGTACCTTCTTTTTATCAAGCATGTCACTAGTTTTTCTAGGTTGGTGGTTGATCTGCTCTCCTTGACCTTGTCCATCCATCCCAGGTAGTCTCTGCATACAGCGACTTGTTTGGTAATATTGCCAATTTTGGTTGCAGCCCATCCTTTTATTTCCTGCTGTAAGCTCTTCATTTTATCATTCAGGTGTGCCGGCGTCTGAGCAGTTTCTGTGTCAGCCCATTTTTGTTCAATCATATTTACGAATTCTTTAACTATCTCGGATGAGAGATGGTTAAGATCCCAACTAAGCATGGATGGGTGTTTGCGGCTCCTGCAGTATCACTGTCTGGTTGATGCGCCCCTGAAGCTGCTGGTCCACCGTAACTCCTGCCATGGAAACCACCAAAGTTGCTTGAATGTCCGATAAAGGTTCCAATGACTCTAGGTAATAGAGATTGGTTGAGCCTGTTGCTTTCTTCTCCCTCTTTTTGATCGGGGTCTCACTCAGCTGAACATATCCCTGCCCAACTCGTGCCCTATCTATGGCCGAGAGGTATAAAGGTCCTTGTTTTTCCAAAATCCGCCTGCTTCGGCGTTTGTTGCCGTGCGGAGTGTCTTCAAATCCCAGTGGCGGGCCCTCAAGCAATGGCGATCGGCCCCGTTAGTGGTGGTTCGGTCTGCTTGATCAATTTCGTTGTTGTGCTTGTGTGCTGTGTCTTTCTTTGCTAATGACATCACTAATTTCGGCGGCATGTTTCTCATTTTATCCTTAGGCAGTCTCCAGAATGGTTGCAATCGGGTTTGCTAAGCCTAGTTCTTGGGTCATGAGTGCTGAGGTTCCCCAGTCATAGCAACTAATTTCACTTGAAGGCTTCAAAAAAATTGCAGAGAAATCCAACAAGGGCTCTCTAGATTCAGCTATTTGGGGCCCAGGTCCGGTTTGAAATCCTAATTTAATTGCTGCCGTTCGGGCCGTGTCCAGCTTTTCCAGGACGTTATAACCTAGCAATATGGGGCCGTTGCCTGCTGGGCCCATGATGGTTGTGCTGGATGCAAATTGCTCGAGTCCAATTTGTTCAAAATTCCTTTCTTCTTTTTGACCGAATAGCACCCAGTTAGGAATATCTACGGTGTGAACGCTAGCTGTAAAAATCAAATTGAAGATTTGAGGTGTGTTGTTGCCATTAATGCGCGTCAGTTTCACATTAAACTCCTCTGTAAAATTGTACCCTGTGCACAGAGGCGTGACCTCCAAAACCTCTAAATTATTATAATTGCTAGCCACTTTTGGTAGCTCTGTGAGTGTCTTTTCTTTGTTGGCTACGAGAAGTTCAGTTTTGTTTTGAATTTGCACTGGAGTGGATGCCACATCGGTTCGGTTCTCTCCGTTTGGGTGTAATGTGCTCTCCAGTTGCAAGTCATACTGCTGATTATGCCCATAGCTGTCACGCCGACGATAGCCGTTGCTTTGAAAATCACCCCGTCTCTCATTCCGGTAGTTCCTTTCACGATGGTATTCTGACCTTGAGTCGTGCCTTCCTTCATTTGCTTCTCTTGTCCTCCACAGGGCTGGTGGCGGCGGGTTATGCTCCGGTGGTATTTGGTTCCTGAGCTCATTGTGGATATTGATGAAACCTTCGAGTTCTACCCTTAGGGCCTGTTCGGATGTGTGGGAACAGATGGGTTTTGAAATAATTCCAATTATAATTCCGACGCCCGTTCGGTTGCTCCGTTTTTTCCCCGTCCATTCCTATCTTCTTCCCAACTTCCTGCCCCACACAACATAAATTCGTGGGAAAACTAAAATTCAGTCGGACTGAATTATTTTTTTCCCACATCGTGCGACAGCTCTTTCGCGCCTCGCCTCCACCCTCTCCATCCTGACCCTGCTTGTATCCTCCTTCACGCCTCCTCTCTCTCCAGCGCTTCCAACCTCCCATTTCGCCTCAGATTCGCAGTCGCCTTCCAAGCTCTCCTCTGATTTCGAGCGGCCTCCCAAGCTCATGTCGCTCTACTTCTCTCCATCTCTCCATTCATGGTATGCTCTCTCTTTCTCTTTCATTCTCTCTCTCACTCTCTCTTTAGTTGCTTCAATTTGTACAAAATGTAGATAATGGACTGAATCTTTGAGTTTTCCTGTGTATTAGGGGCTGACTGGGAATTTTCATTTTCAGAAACTTGAGGAGTTGAATTTGAGGATCTGAGTGTGTTAAATGTACATTAACAATCCTATATAAAGCTGATTTGGTAAAATAAGAAATCATTTTTACAAGTAATGCTAGCAACGGCTAGGTAGTAGCAAGAAAAAAAGAGAGAGAGAGAGAACTGTCGAGATGGTTATTTATGATTTCCAATTTTTATTTAAATTTGTCTTTCGAATTTTTCATGTATGGATAAGTTATGTAAGCCTATTTTATGAAAGAGAACAAGTATGAAATAGTGAAGAACTAGAATTCTGAAATAATACATAATTAGTTTGTTTTCATTACAGAAAAATTGACAAAATTGATGATGTTTTCTTTGCAACATTATTTTCTTGTGCTGGTATGAAGATAATATTGCAAAATTAGTAGGCCAATATGTATGGTACTGCACTGAAACCAAACCTGACCAGCTCAATATGAACTCGTAGAGGCCAATAATTAGATTGGAAAACAATTTTTATCAGTTGACTCCTTCCAGTACCGAGCACTAAATTAAAACAGTTAACATTAGAGCAAATTTTCATCTACTTTGCATTCTTGTATTATGTATATTTGTACTTAATATTTTCTCTGGTATGTTTTATTAGGTTGGAAAAAGTTTGTCAAAGAATGAGAAAGCACAAAAGCTTGCTCTCCAGCACTGGCTCGAAGAGGTTAGCACTGGTACAAGTACCGGGTTGGTACTGGTACAAGCGTACTGGACTGATGCTGGTACAAGTGTACCGGACTAGTACGGATTGGTGCTGGTACAAGCGTACCTGACTAGTACGGACTGGTGCTGGTAAAAGAAACCGATGCATGGACAAAGAAGAAAGAGCGTACTGGACTGGTACGAACTGGTACTGGTACGAAGGGGTGATGACCCAGAGACCTTTCGCATAAACTTTTAAATGTCAAGGACTTCATCTTGACATTTACAATTATTATTATTTTAAGAATTTATAATGGCAACTTCATCCTGACATTTACAATTATTATTATTTTAGAATTTATAATAGCAGCTAATGCTTGCAATTTAATAATTATTTGGATACTTTCCTAAAAAAAAAATTTATTTGGATACAAAATTTGTATTGTTGTAACGCTATTTAATATTTAATTAAAATATTTTGGCTATATTACTATTTTGAGCGTTAAAATTCAGCATTTTATTGAATATGATGCATTTTATTTATATTAGTATTCATTACGTTATTGTTCATTAATAAAAAATTCAAACATTTTAGAAAAAAAAATAGAATTTCCTACGATTAATCCCATGGTACAACCGAACGCTCATTTCAGCAAATTCCCATAATAAATCCCGTCTGTACCCATATTTATGGGTTCCCACTTTTGAAAAAGTGGATTCCCATACCCGTCAAATCCTATCCCGTGTAATCCCGTGACATCCGAACAGGCCCTTATTAGCTTGGAATAGGGGTCTGTGGTCATAAGAAGATCACTCGGGATGTTCCTAGGGTCGTGGCATGCTATTAAAACCCGTAATGCTTCATAGCGGCCGTTCGTGATAACCGGTGCCATGACATCTACATATCCAATCCCAGAAATGAGATGGTTTATTTCTCGCTCGTTACGGTTGTGAATCGGTACATCGTAGAGTTTGACCCGAGCTCTATGGGTCATTGAATGGTAGATCATGCCCAAAGCCGGTGTCCATTGCTTGAGTTGGACTTCTGTGCCGTTAGCAAGGATAAAATAACCCTCTGGTACTGCCCTTCGGCAGAGATCAATATCCGGGAATTCAACAAGCAAGTCGCCAATGGATTTGTCTGGGGCTGTCACTCTGAAATCTCTCGGATGCATGTCATAATGACCAGCCAGTGCTGTGGAGATTCGTTGTGCCAAATATGGGTCATTGCAATGCGGCCCGGCCATGACAACGGCCGAGTAGTCTAAGACGCTGTAGGATGCATTGCGCTCTCGAGGTGGCAAGTACACTCTCATTGTACCCGGCCTCCCTTCGACCAGGCCCGGTGGTAAGAGTTCCATCGTCTCCCATTCCATGTTCTGCCGAGGCCTTTCTTTGTTTTGATTTTGCTGGTTTTGTTCTTCAGGATTATTGCCTGTCTCTTTGTTAACAACGGGAGCTCTATTTGTATATGGTTTCCCTCTGTTGGTGTTTGTTTTGCAGCTACCAGCTCTGTGACCGTATTTTTTGCATTTAAGACATCTTATTATGTCCCTGCACTCTGGCTGCTTGTGCACTTTGGAGAGGCATTTAAAACATCTATTCTCTGCCATTAATACTTATTTGTGTTTCTTAAGCTCTGGGTGCACCTTTTTAGTCTGTTGTTGTATGACTTTAGGCACTTTCTTTCTACTTACTAGAGTCCAGCTGCCATCTAGGCTCTGGTTGTCCTCCTTCTCCTTTGAAATTAACTCCTTGCATGGTTGAGGCATTGTGTGTTGAGCAGCTTGGTTCTGAGTAGTTAAATTAGCCATGAATGCAGCAGCGGTCTGAGGTATACCTCCTTCAACAGAGCTTTGAATGCCCGATCCTCTCCCTTCTATGTGCTGACGTGTCTTGTGTAGTAGGGCTTCCGCAAACGAGAGACCTTCGTGGCGTCGCGGCTGGTTGTCGCACTGCTTCGGCCTGGTAGCTGCTATAGCTTCAAGGGTCGCTTTTCGCCTCTCCTGTCGCTCTTTCAGAGCCCTCTTCCAAGCGTCCATTTTCTTCTACAATCTTAACAATTTTGAAAGCAGCAAGACTTGGTTTGTTAGAGAATGGTGGAATATATGCAAAATTTAGTATCCTGAGAGATTATATTGCTAAAGATTTCACAAGATATTCATTTAATCACGCCATCTAAAATTTTCACCTAATCTTGTAAGTTTATATATGAAGTTTTGGAGTGCTTTTTTCGTGAATCGGCAGGTAGGCTTCTCTGTTATTATAATGAAGCTTTAAACTCAGTCAGATACTTTTGACATTTTGTAAATTCTAATAAATTCTTCCCTTCTAAATTGTAAATATAATTTATGTGTTAATAAACTCAACTGAGTTACGGAAAGGCTTTTTCTAAACTTGACCTTTACTGAAGGCCATGATTAATATTTAAAAGAAAATCAACTAGCCCATTACTAGTAAGAAACGGTGGGCCCCAATGGTTATTTTGGGCCTTTAGCCCTACTTAAATGTAATAGAATTAACATTGCTACAGTGAATCCTCAAATAGCAGTGCATCAGATCAGAGTTAGAAAAAAAAAATTAATGATATTTACCAGGATAGAATTCCAACAGGAAACAACAAATTTTTGCATCCCTTTAACCTCCTGATTTGTTAAATATCTAATTCACTACAAACACATCATTTGGTGCTAGCAGGCAAGCAAATACAAAACGAATTCATGCAAACGCAAATGCACCGTGATTATTTTCTGGCATCGGAGATTTATCCGATACAGTACATCTTAAAAATGGCCTATCAAATTTAATAAACTCATATATAGATACAAATTCATACACATAAAGTTAATTAACGTTGCCCAAAAGAAGACAGATGAAAAGAAAAGGAAGATGTTACAGCCAGAAACAGTATCAGTTTCCTTGACCTACTACCACCAGAAGTTATAATCACATCTAATTATCTGTTAATCTCAACATCGTAATTTGTTAAGACAGACAAAGACAAACAAGCAAAAATAGCACTAGAATATTTCATCAAACACTTGTTATGTATCAAATATAACATACATTGAGAATTCAAGATACAGTTAAAAAAAGGATAAATTGCAGCATCTTTTTCTTTCAAAGAACCGCAACTAAGAAATATTTCAGAAGCACATTTCCAACTCTATCCACTGGAGGATAATCCCTGTCATCTCGATTCAACATGGATTCATCAATAACCATTTTTTTTTTTTTCCTTTATAAAAACTTTAAGCGGTTTAAGTACACTCGCCCTCAACTCATCAGTAGAAAATCAAAGCACTTGTGCACACATGACATAATCAAATTTGCTTAATTTGTTAGAAGAGGGATATTAGTGGCTCACTAAAAGAGAGAATGTTTCCAAGGAGACATCAGAGATACCACTAGAATTCCAAATGGCCTACCATCAACCTATTACCTTTCTTTAATGAAAACATATAAAAGCAATTAATAATGCACTAAAACTACTGCATAGATAACTATAACTATATCAGATCAGTCAACATTATAACATATCACAGTACTGGCATGCTCCAAAATTTGTATTAATATCTACTATTTTGCATCATCACTAATGGTACCAAAACCATAACAAAAAAGAATAGCATGCCCATTAGAAAGCAACCCGACCTGATCTTTAACATAAAACAATCACTACAAAATGGAACACCATTCTCACCAACTAATCATCCATCATCTCATCGGCAAGAGCGTCGAGCAACTCAGCCATCAGCTTCCCCTCCCTTGCATGCAATTTAATCGAGTCGATCCTCAACATCTTGGTCTTTTCCTCCAAATCATGTGCTCTCGACTCCCCAATCCGTGCAACGACATCCTCAACTGAAGAAAGCCCCCTTGGACATCTTTCTGTACTGATCAAGTCCTTGATCAACCCCTCCAAGTAAAAATGAGACCTCTCCACATCACCACCATTTGCCATAGCGCCATTGGTCACACCACCATTAACCACCCCATTAGCAATCATTGATGTGCCATCATTTGCCTCCATTAGTGAACCTAACTTTGTGATTTTTTTCTTCTGTTTACCATCACTCTTTTTCCCCACATTACGGTTCATTTCATGTGAAGACCCATTTTTTGATGCACTGCTGCCATCTTCAAACAACTTTGAGCACAACTCAAACACAGCCTTTTCATGAGGCTCTGAGAAATTGATATTGGATCCTTTCTTTTTCTTCTGGTTATAATTAAACCTCAATTGGCGAATCTTGTTGAAGAGTTGCTTCTCAATGACAGGGAAGCTAATAGACCCACTTATACCCGAGAGAAAAGAAGCATAATCCTTCGTAGGAGGAAGTCTATTATTTCTGACATGGTACTCACACAAGGCATTTAGGAGGGTCATTTCATCCTCCAGACTCCAAATTCGCTGGGCAGCCGACAACTTCTTGGTGGGAGACTGATCTGGCATCGAAAGCTTTTGCTTCTTCTGGTCAGGTTCAGATTCGGGTACCTTCACCGGCGTCTTCAGCTTCTCCACTTGCTCTTGTTCCTCCTCCTCTTCTTCAGAAGAATCCTCCGATTCTGAGGGTTTGTGGGGAGTTTGTAGGGTCTTGACCGGAGACTTGATTTTCTCCACTTCCTTTTGTTCCTCCTCTTCGTCTTCGTCTTCTTCAGATGAATCCTCCGATTCTGAGGGTTTCTGGGGAGTTTTTACGGTTTTGGTCGGCGGTTCGGGTTCAGGATCGGACTCGGATCCGGAGTCGGATTCGTCGTCATCGCCCTTGGTAGGCTTAGGGGTTTCAGCACGGGGAGGGTTGCGCTGTGCAACGTACTGCTCTGCGTCAGACGAAGAGTCATCGTCGTCGGAGGAAGACTGAGAGGCGGCGGCGGGTGCGGGTGAGCTTTTCCTCTTGGGCGCCATGGATAGACGAAACGCTCTAAGGCTAGGGTTAGAAAATCGACGGAGAAAAGAAAGAAAAATGGGTTTGGGAAACGAAACGGGGCGAGTCTGTGAGTGACTGAGTTCATTGGCTAATTGGGGTGGTGCCGGATCCTAAATAACCCAAATTGGCCAATTCGGTAATAAAATTCGGATCTAAATTTAAAATTTAAGTTATTTTAGTGGATCCGAACCAAAATAAAGCATGACAAAAATAAAATAATAATAATAAAACAGGGTAGTAAAAATGTTTGTGGCTCGTGGCTCGTGATACGCTCAGGTTCGGTTTTTTTTAAAACGAGCGATCTATGAGTCACATTTTAGTTTGACTCTAATGTTAGTTCACTCGTTTTGAAAAAGAATGCGCTACGAGTTAAAAGTGTGCCACGAGTTACGTCTAACTCGGCTCGTTGTCATTCAGAGAGCAAATAAACACGCAGCTCATGACTTGCTCGGTAAAAAATTCGTTCATTTTTAACTTAGTTTGAAAATGAGCGAGCCACGAGTCAATTTTTTAGCTCGAATTATAATATTAATTCGCTTATAACGAGCGAGCCACAGTCTACTCCTAGCTCGACTCAGCTTGGCTCATTGCCAATCCATTATAGAAGGCCTAATTTGTCAGAAAATAAGTTTATTATAACCGCTCTCCGAATTGAGTTCAGATTCGTAACTCAAATTTTAATGTTGGATCGGATGGAATATTAAAATAACCAGTAAATTTTAACTTAAGCTAAATTGGCCTGAATTTTATCTAACGGTCCGGATTCAAACTCAAAATTTTGAGTTACTTGAGGAAATCCAGACCCGTTCTTTTCTCCCCAAATAATGCTGTGAGATATTTTTCTTGTTCATATGCCTCCATAGTTTTGCTTTTTAAATTAAACTTTTGCCATTTCTGTTTATATTTCTGAAAGAACAAACACTTTATTTTTTATTTATGATTTATCTTATTTTCAATTTGCCAAAGCCGTTACTAGTATAAAATTGTAAGATAAATAATTGAGTTATACCGATTAGAATTCTTTTAACCAAAAATTAATTGGATCCAAAAAAAAAAAAAGGAACAAAAGTGAGCAAAATAAAACAAGCAGAATTTTAGTTTATTTAATCATTTAATGTAAAGAAATGGGTTTTCAAATATTAATTTATAATCATTTAATCACTTTGTTACTTTTTTTAAAGAAACCAATAATTTAGCTGTGTAAGACGAAGATTATGAAGTTATCCTTTTGTTTAGGAAAACATTTATCGAAATTGAAATGTAAAAATTAAAAACATCGTTACCTTCCCATTTTTATATAGATCTTGTATTGAGATCATTTTAAAATTAATTAGTCATTTATCAGACGGTTCAAAATTAATAGTTCATTTTATTAATACGTAAGTGGTGAATAAATAATTTTCAAAATACCCCATTTTGTATACAATTTATCTAAATTAAAGAAAATTATTCTATCATTTATCACGGTTGTGAAATAAATACGATATCAATATTTTTCAGTGCACGGTGAGAATTTAAGTGCACATTCTAAAAATCTTCTGCTCACCTATTGGAAAATAGTTTTAAATTGAATCCTTTTCTTACTATCATACAACAACGCACGCTGAATAGTTCATCATTAGAAAAATATATCAAACCCTACTAAATCTAAGAAATTTTGAACAAATTTTGAACAAATTTTGATGAAAAATTATGATGAAGAAATCAGCACAATTTCGAACAAATTTTGAACAATTTTGGACAAATTTTGAACAAATTTTGATGAAAAAATTTTGAACATATGTAGAAATCAGCACAATTTTGAACAAATTTTGATGAAAAATTATTTAACAAAAAATAGGTGGATATGAAAAATGCATGTGTTTGATAATTAGCTGAAGAAATTGATATACCCCAAGCATCTATAATATCAACTGGAGGTAAAGAATATTATTATTTTGAAGTGTTAATCACTCCAATGCAAAGGAAAAATAATGAAGCTCTTAGAAGGCAAATAAAAGGGAGGGATCTGAATGAAAAAAAAAAATTGAATATATTTCTAGCTAGTTTTGAGTAAGCTCTAAATCAAGAACCCTAATTAAGCATGCAATTAATTTATCATTCCTCTTTCTTAACTTCTTCTGTTGTTTTTAGAAGACCAATCTCCTCCATTTGTTGTTCAACTGATACAAGACCTGTCTGTGCCAGAAACCTATAACAAATAAAATCAATCCGAAATAAGAACCATATCACCGAAAAGTTTAAAGAAAAAGATGTAAATAGACAAAAAAATGCTATATATTTGAATAACTACTGCAATTAATTGGATATTTTATTTAGTCAAGCTCAAGGATTTCAACTTAATGGGTATATATTGAAATAAAATTTCAAACTGTTATAAGCTTGACTAACACTCCATTATGCAATTATGCCATAAATTAAGTGCCAATTTGCAATCAATTTACAGTTCAGTCCATTGTTGATTCTTTAACCAAAAATTGTTAAATAAAAACCTGCTTACCTAAACTGTTCAACTTACTAAATTCATGGTTGTCTGGAGTGTGTGTGTGTGTGTGTGACAGAGAGAGAGAGATTACCCACTAAGAAGAATGAAAAGCACTGCACCAATGACAACCAGAAATGTGACATGAGCAACAATTACAAAATCACTAGAAGAAAAGGCAAGAGCAAACATGGCGATAAGAGAGACTCCCAACAATAGAAATATTCCCTTCAGAAAAAGCCATGTCGGACTCTATATAGGTCCAATATAACCACATTAGCAATGAATAACAAAACAATGGCAGCTACTGGTATCAAATACAACCAAAATTAGTTAAATTTGAATAAATAAATTTCATTCGTTTTGTTTTGTTTGGCTTGTTAGATGCTGAATTCAGGTTATAGGCATCTGACAATGCTTCACTGACTGCTTAATCTCAGATATCTAATTTCATTCATACAAGTAAAAAGTACTGGTACTATGGACTGAATGTGAAATTAGCCACAAATAGAAAATATTTACATTGACACCAGAAGCCAAGGCTCCCATCAGCACAGCCTCAGTAGAAGATACATCTCTCGACTCTTCTTTTCCCATTCAAACTAATTTACTGCGTCAATCAAACCCTAATCTGTAGAAAGGGAAGTCAAACAGTTGATTTAATTAATATGAACAGATATATCAAAAGGGGATTTACTTTGGAAGCGGAACCAAAATTCAGTTAATCCGAGGGTAAATAAGCAAAAAGGAACCTCTCTTTTGAGGAATCGACGAACAATATTTAAAGCTGATTTGTCCGACTCTTCCTTCAAATTTGCTTGTTTGCGACTAACTGATTCTTCAGATTTTAGTTTTCACCGATTTCGATTCTTCGAAAGCAAAGAAACGTGGATGTGATTGATTGATGATCGGAAGAGAGATTTGGCGGTGGCGTCAGTCAATTTAGTTAATTAAAATTTAATAAAATACAAGAGAAGAAGAAGAAGAAGAAGATCGTTGAACAAGTAGGTAGGCTTTGGGCCGGGCCGTCTATTTAGCTTTTCTTGGGCCGGATCATTTTTCTGCATTTTCTTTTATTTAACTTAATTGTGGTTTATGATTTTATATCGATTAGAGATATAAATTTGTTTTTCTAAATGAAATTATACTGGTGCTAGTGAGCTGCACATCTTCCGATTTTTCTGCGATATTTTGTATGGCACATACTGTGAAGCCAAGAATGTAACAGGTTAAAATTGGGGTACAAACGGATTGATAATTGATTTGCCTTTTCGTGTTATAGGAAAATATATCGCAGAGAAAATGAAAACCGTGGGGCCCGCCGCCGTTGCTATCATCCAATTAAATTGAGACAGCGCCAAGATACCTGGTCCTTTTCTGCGTCGGATCTCCTATGGAATTTAACATTGTGGCTTCTGCGTAGAAGATCAATTATAGGTTATTTGTTTACTGTCGTACGAAAGGGTATCTAGTTATGTCCACATCACACTCACAGACCCGGGATACATTTAATTTCGTATCAGCATTTTCATTAGGATCTTATCAAGATTTATATTTGTGTATAGTTTTGACAAATGATTATTCAAATTATTTGAATGTGCATATCCTTCTGCAAAATCTCTATTTGGGTAATAGTTCTAGAATAATCATCGAGTAAAATGAGTCCAATAATCGATATATATTTTATGCATCTTTATAATATTTTTCTATCGTTTTTTACACCCAAATTTTTTTAGATTTCGGACAACAAATTAAAATTGTTTTTACAAAGGTTGTTTTTCGGAACAAAACTTCCGGCAAAAGAAATATCTATTGAGGAAATGCTGATTATATAGTGACACAAATTTAATGAATTTTTTTGCCTCAATCAATTTTGGATACAAATAAGTATTTTTTTTTAAATCCTAAAGTTTGTATATAGTACAAAGCAACAATAATGCAGAAGTTTTATAGAATATTGATATCCGATCATGATAAATGAGAAGCTTTCAAAGTGTCACAAAATATAACATATGAAGAAATTGTGTTTGTGGTTATCTAATATTTGTTGAAATGATAAGAAAAAGATTCAAGTAAAAAAAAATATATATATCAGTTTGTAGTATGCAATATGGAGAATAAATATTTTGTTTTCTTACTTTTTTATATTAACGATGTATTACTTAAAAGATTTAAATGCCTAAAAATTTCCATTGTCTTAAACTGTTTGTTAATCATGTCATGAACTAACTTATAAATTCATTGATTTTATTATATAAACATCATTCTTCCGTTTAATTCCATCACGTGATTAAAAAAAGTGACATAATGTAATAATTTTCATGCTTTGGTGTTTATAAGCGAGTTTGTTTGTTCAGGGTGAACAAATATACTAAAAAATTTGTTCATAATTATTTACTTAAGAATACTACAATAGAAAAATATGGCATTTACTTTGTCATGCTGTTTAAAATTGTCAAATTAGAGCATAAGAGCATCTACATCCCAGCAACTCAAATGAGTTTCTAAATAACTGTTAAACTCTTTTTAGAAATTAAGGTATCTAAAATTTCTAACTCTCACATCCCTGAAATTAATTTTACAGTTTCTATTAAGCCACGTTAGCAATAAATAAAAAAAACAGAAAATTTGAGCCAATCATTTGATCAGCATGGAGTTTATAAACAGTTTCTTAGTAATAAACTTTACTGCATAATTTCTAAATAAGAAACTCTTCTACATCCCTGAAACTAGATTAAAAACTGCTACGTCAGATTAGAAACTCTAATAGTACCAGGGATATAGATGCTCTAATATATTATTAAGCACATGCTGTTCCTTTTAATATGATCAGATAGTTTGCAAAAAAAAACCTCCATGGACTACTGTTTTTTTTAGATAAAAAAGTGAAAATTTAGCTTACTAACTTTCATTTAATGCCATAAAATCAAAATTTTGATCAAAGTAATACAAATTTGCCAAGTACATTACCTAATTCTACAAGTTTCTTATTTAATAAATAGAAAATTTTCTAATCATCACTTTTAAAGAATTGGACTATCAAATATCCGCTCTTTTTAAAAAAAGTAAAAATGTGCATAGATGAGAAAATTTTATATTTCAGCATCTCTAACTTTTGTAATTGATATTTTCCAGATTTTTCAGCATCTCAAAACATTAAATGCAATTTTTGCATTTATTAAATAACAAAGATGTCGGTCCAAATGTGGTAATAAATGAGGACCCAAATTTAGTTTTAATATATTGGTGGAATCTTGCGCAAACTCCACAAAAACTTGGAATACGTATTTCTCCCCTCCAAAATTCATAATATTATATTAAAACTCTTGAATTTTAAAAACTCACAAATATTACTCAATTTATTGACTTTTCTATTGAAACTAATTTTAAATTTATAAAGTGCCCATTTCATCCTTTAATTAAATAGTAAAAAAAAATGTAAACTGCTTAAGAGAAGTATTTATATTTCTCTTGGTTGGTCGTGAGAACAAATGATTCATTTTGTTACTTGTGACATACACAAAAACGTATGTCTGAAGAGAAATGAATCATTATTCCTCGGAAACCATCCGATTTGAAAACAAAGTATTTTTCTTACACAAACTATATATTTTTTATTTGTTAATGAAGGTTAAATGAGTACTTTATAAATTTAAAATTAGCTTTTATTAAAAAAAATCAATTAACTGGATAAATTTGTAAGTTATGGAAATTTGGAAAGATAAATTTGATATTATGAATTATAGAGGGGAAATACTTAATTTCAAGATTTTTGAGGGTTATATATGAAATTTCCTCTTAGTGCTGAAGCTCAGCTGAACTCATTGGCATCCAAAATCACTATTACTCACGCTCTCTCTTACACATTTCATTCATGGCGCCTCTCCTCTCCTTCCATCCCCACCAAACCCTAATCCCCACCTCCTCTCTTCTCTCCAGTCGCCAAATCCAAACCCGAATCCAATTCCTCGGCCGCCCCGCGATATTTTCCCGCGGTTCACTCACTACTCGGCTCGGCTCGAGCCACTACCACCACCAGCTAGAGGAGCTCCTAAGCCGAGCCGATGGATTTCTTTACACAATCGCTGATGCAGCGGTGGCGTCGGCTCAAGAATCCAAACCTACCGAGGATTGGTTCTCTGGCATCGCGAGCTACATGGAGATCATCTTGAAGGTTATTTTTGTAATTTGGAATAATGCAAAGGACCGGGAAGTAAAATTTAGTTTCTTTTAATGTGAATGAGATCGAATTTTTTGTCAATCAATTAAATTATTGCATATGTAATTTATATATTGTAGCAATTATCTGGGGTTTAGGGTTTAATAGCCAATTTGCAACACTGAAAGATGTAGAAGTAAGTTTTTGATGAAGCAATTAAATATTTACTTGATATGCTTTTAAAGTTCCAATAATTATCAAAAAGAATTAGTCTTTAAAATCTTGGTTTGTCATTAGTTGCATACTTACCAAAGAGTTTCCTTTCTACATAATCCCTTTACCTTAGATAGTAAAATCACACTGTTTTTTATCCAATTTATATTTATATGTAGGAACAACCATTAATAGAAACCAGACATAAAAGTACATTTTTTTTAGGATGAGCTTCACTTGTGGGTATGTTACAATATACTAAAAAGTTTGTCAATTTCCTTGTTTTCTTAAAAAAATGCACAAAATGCCCCTTATTCTCACTGCGCTCTCTATGCAAGATTGAATAATAGAGGTTTAGTTTGGTCACTTCTTTACTTGAAAAGGATGTGGATAGAAGTATTGCCATGTAGATCATTCTCATTTTCTCTAGGGACATTTGACGGAATTTGGGTAAAATTGCTACAAATAATTTAAGCAAATTTAATTTTTTGCACAGATATTGAAGGATGGTTTATCAACACTGCATGTACCTTATGCATATGGCTTTGCAATAATTCTTCTCACAGTTCTAGTAAAGGCTGCCACATTTCCTCTGACAAAGAAACAGGTAAAACTTTTACCATATACTTCTTTTCTCTAAAATACTCTTTTGTATTCAAGTATTTGACCATATTTCCTTAACGCATTTTCTTCTCAATTTGTGGACTAAGTTCAATTTTTGGACTAATTTTTGGTGTAGATGGAGTCATCATTAGCCATGAAAACACTGCAACCACAAGTCAAGGCTATCCAACAGCAATATGCGGGTGATCAGGTAAGACTTTGGTACGTACCAGTCTGATTTTATGTTACTATGATTCTGGTACATGTATATAAGAAGATACATCAATAGAAGCATCTTACCATTCGGTACGAAAGAGGTTTATCAGGAGAGGATACAGCTAGAATTGATATATTTTTAATTTCCATATGTACTTATCTATTTATAGGAGAAGATACAGCTAGAAACAGCTCGATTGTATAAGGTGGCTGGTGTAAACCCTTTAGCAGGTACATCAATTGCTTGTTTACTAAATTTACATATTGGACTCTTATTCATCTTACAAGAGAGGTCGTAATTACTTTTTAGATGTATAAATTTATTTACTAGTTCCAATTTGACCTCTCGTTAAAATTGGTTTTAATTTATCAGGTTGCTTACCTACTTTGCTCACAATACCAGTTTGGATAGGGCTGTACAGAGCTCTCTCAAATGTTGCTAATGAGGTATACTAGTTGCAGACTTTTCTTATGCCATGCTACTTTTTATTAGTGGGGGGATTTCATTATAGCCCTCGAAAATCTCAAAATTACATATTGCCCCCTCTTAAATTCATAATAACATATTTACACCTCTATATTTCAAAAACTCACAAAGTTGCCCAATTTATTGCCTTTTCTATTAAAACTCATTTTAATTTATGAAGTTCCATCTTACCCTTTGTAAAAAATAAAAATGTGTAGCATGTGTAAGAAATTTTTTTGGCCTTCTAATTGGTCAGTTTCGAAGGACAAATGGTTCAATTATCTACTTGTGACTCATACACGGTGGCATTTAGGCATACACTTGTGTGCATGTTACAAGCAAGAAAATGAACCGTTTGTCCTCACAACATGCCAATTTTTTTTTAAATAAAGGGTAAATGGGTACTTCATAAATTGGATATATTTGTGAGTTTTTGAAATTTGGAGGGGTAAATATGATATTACAAATTTTAGAGGGGGCATACATGAAATTCCCCCCTTTATAAATTTACTGGAGTTCTCATCTTATCTTTCTCATTTCTTAACAAATATAGGGGCTTCTTTCTGAGGGATTCTTTTGGATTCCTTCTTTGGCTGGTCCCACCACAATAGCAGCTCGGCAAAATGGTAGCGGCATATCTTGGCTTTTTCCTTTTGAAGTGAGTGGACCCATTTTTTATCCTCATTCGTTTTCCTTTTGTAAGAAAAAATTACATTACAAAGAAAATTAAAATGCACAAACCTATTAAAGATTGTGAAAATCACATAATCTTACTATAATTGCTTTTGATATATGACATGTGAAAAAGAGCCGCAAAAAATGTGCGTAATTCAAATAGTAATGAATTAAAGCACAAATCTTTTTTCTTTTGTGTCAGGATGGCGAACCTCCTCTTGGGTGGTCAGACACATTAGCGTACCTTGTTTTGCCGGTTCTTTTAGTTATATCACAGTATATATCAACTCAGATAATACAAGGATCAAAATCACAGGTGGGACTATGTCTTAATTTCAGTGGTGCCTGTACAAATTGTCAAAATATCAAGTAAATCCCCTTGAATGTGAGAAATATTGAAGAAGTTCTTTTGTAAAACATGGAAAATACCCTAGTAATTCTTCTTCCCTATATCTTAAACAGTGCCCCAATTATGCTCTTTCTTTTATCTGTTTAAAGATATGCAGCAAAGGTAGATGTGATTATCATGTGTTTTCTCGGGTATAAATCACATGCCTCATCTTGGAGGGATATACATGATATTTGACATTTTGCAGGGATGTTGGTGAAAAACTGCCTTAATTAGTTCTATGGTTGCATTTGTTGATAATTGTGTTATATAAATTTTACTTCTGTAGAGCAATGATCCAAGCCAAAAAAGCGCTCAAACTATAACAAAATTCCTTCCGCTGCTGATTGGTTATTTTGCATTATCAGTTCCTTCTGGTCTGAGTCTTTATTGGTGAGAAGGTGTTCTCCTATTTTCAACCATTATTTTTACACATAATTATGTGTGCCCATCATATCTCTTACATTAGTTCGTATCGGTACTTAGTTTGTCCCTTAACCTGTAAGTATCCTCTAGGTCCCAAATTATGTGAAGGCTCTTTAATACTGTAGGTTGTACCTTAACTGTAAGTATACTTTTGGTCAAATTTAATTATCTTGCATATTTGGTATATTTCAAATTTTTAGAGGCATTTATGAATTGTGCACTTTTTATTTATTAGGGCTTTAAAAAGTTTCTCATTCTATTCCTTCTGATGTAGAACATTGCTCTTTCTTCATTGTTTGAAAAACTGTTGACTTAGTCAATGTATTTACCTTTTAGGCTTACAAATAATATTTTGAGCACAGCCCAACAAATATGGCTGCAGAAAAATGGAGGTGCAAAGAATCCCGTTAAAGAATACAGTGAAATGGTTTCTAGAGATGATCAACAGATACCAACAATAGATGTTTTGAAACCTCGAATTGAAAAATCAATGTCCAGTCAGGATTCATTTCAAGAGGGAGTACGCCGCGGTGAAAGGTGAGTACTGTTATGTTTTATTAATATCTAATTTTTAAGGTTCTATAGGTCATAGGTTGTTATTGTGCCACACCTTATGTTTTGTGGGCAGATTTCATATACAAAATATTGATATTAACAAAAATCGTACATCCTTTTGAAACATCAGTACTATCTTGCATACATTGTGTATTAATAGGTGTATCTTCATTGCTCAATATTTACTTCTAAATAAATCACAATGCAAGGAGCCTGGCTTGGACAGTTTTCTTATATAGTTAGGAGAGTAGCAGTCTAGGTGTGTGATATAAATGTTTTGTATGGGCATATCAGTTATTACTAAATTTGCAGCTGCACATTACAAAAATTTCCTGTTTAGGTAATTGGCTATTATGTGCAGATTTAAGCAAATAAAAGAGGAAGAGGAGAGGAGAAAGAAGCTAAAACTGGAATCTGATGCGCTTGGTCAGAGGTAATCTAACCTGTCGAGTCAACGTATGAGCCTGAGATGAATTTAATTCAACCTGTTATAACTGATTTCTTATTCTTTTGTTTTTATATAACAATATTGTTTAGGTTTAAACAAATAAAGGAGGAGGAGGAGAGGCGGAGAAAGGAAAAAGAAGAAGAAAGGGAGAGGGAGAAAGAAAAAGATAACGATTCATTGACTATTGTTGAAGAAAAATCAAACCATGAAGAGTTAAATGAAGTTGAAACAGATAATATGCCTTTTTCTCTTAATGGAGGCCTTGGTCATATCTCTGACGAATCAGTTACAGATGGCACAAATCAAAATGGTAACTCAGTTGCCTCCAAATCTTGTCTTGTTTGCTCAATTTAATCGTAGTAATTGCAATCGTTTTGAACTTATTTGATTAATAATATTTTTCTAAATTTTAATTCACTTATTTCAGGTGGAAGTAGCTGAGGCTTTACTGCACATTCTTGATTTGAATAATGAAGAAACATAGGTTTGTAATCCTTGGATAATTGGTCGTCTCTGGTTTTCATCTCGGGCCCCGTAAGCAAATGGAGAGGATAGCTCAATTTGTATAAATAATATGTATCATGTGAAAGTGCTATGTCTAGCTTATGCACCATTAGATAGATTCGGATAGACAGAATTTTGTACGTGCCTTTTGCCATATATCAAACCAATTTTTTGTACTTAAATTGATGTTTTGTGACTTTGTCGCTTGAGAATTTTCAAAATCAATAAAAAAATGGTTTCTATTCTATAAAATGAATAGGGAATTGAAAGAAGCTACCAAAATTTGGGTCAGTCGATTGAACTTTAGCACCAGTGATTGGTGTTATGGGTAACACTGAAGTCTAGCTAACTTAGTTGGTAGTAATTACCATATGTCCCTTCCACACTAATTTTAGTTATGTTTTTCATTCTTTTCTTAAATTACCGTAGTTAAAGTAAAAAAAAAAAAATGTTCTTTCAATGAGAATTAGTTCAGCTTGATTATTACTTCATTACATTGAGTTCCCGCAAAAAAAAAAAAGATAAAGAAAAAAAAAAGCACAATACTTAGAAAATGATGAAAATTGAGACCACTTTGTAGAAGTCACTATACTACCAAAATGAGACTTCTTCTTCTTCACTATACATGGGCTCATGAGACCACTTTGTAACAGTCACTATACATTCAAACGAGAAGCAATCATCATTGATATACTTTGAGGATTCTAATTTGGTTTTCCGCATAATTGTAATTGGGTCCCCATCATTCCGCCAGTAATATGTCCGCTTTTTCTTTGCAACTACTAAACATCTTCCACTTGGATCAATTAGGTTTATTTGAATATCTAGTTTTAGCGAGGTGTTTATATTAGTGCAAAGCCTGATACGCAATCCCACCTCATTAGTAAAATAGAATAATCTTGGGAAGTAATCGACGGTCCACTCGTAGCCAGCCAGATGGAACGTGCCACAATTGATCACGAGATCATATGAGTGCTTAAGTTGTGAGTAGTTCTCGATTTTGACACGATAGACTGTCGTGAATGTCTTCAGAGCACATATCACATCCTTTTCTGTTTTGATTGGGTCCTTGACTGAGGCATCTATAACTGATGCTGTGTTTTTCATCTGGCATGATAATGAAAGTCCTATTGTTAGGTTGAATATTTTTGTATTAAAAAAATCACAAAATAAAAAAGATAGAACTGCATTTGCTACTGTTTGTTCTGTATTATTGTATTTTTATGTCATTGCATGTTTTGTTTTGGCTTGTAGTTTAGAGGCCAAATTAAAATTACATACTTGGGATACCAAACAGTAGCTAGGATCCTTATTGAGCTAAAACAAAAAGAAGGCAAGCTACTTCAAGCAAATATAGCAGTAAAATTTCAAGTCTCTGCCTGTTTGTAGTTCTTTTATATTTTCAAGTCTGTGCTTGTTTCTGCTTCAAATTCTATAATTCTCAGAGACCAAATTAAAATTATGAAACACCAGGTCCCTTCAAGCAAAAGGGAAAAAAATACATGGTTCAAAACTAAATATAACAAGTAAAAAGGCAGATTATTGAAATATAGTAGAAATATATTGCTACTGATTAGTGTGTGACAAACAGAAAAATGTTGTTTCTATGCATATGTGTTTTGCTTTTTTTTGATAAACTTGTAATAAAAAGGAAAATGCTGGTAATGGGTTGATACCAGTACATCTTGTAGGTAACTTGGTATCAATATGATAATCAGTACCGGGTTATATGTGCCAATAAGTACCAGTGAGGTTTTATGGTTTTGCCTTTACTCTTCTTTTCAGGATACTGTATGTGGTTGTTTCTTTAATGAAACAGGTAGCTGTTAAAAAAAAAAAGAAGATATTTGCAACAAATTCACTACTTAAGAAAAAGTGAGAGAAAAAAAAAAGAAAATTTCGTAGATCATCATGATAGACTATATGAAACCTGCCTTGGGAATTTTCGAGGATGAAGTGCCCATGGAGATAATCCTGAGATATTGAGGCAAACTAATTAAATTATCAAGAGTATGTGTGCAGTTGCAATGTTTTGTTGTATATGTTTCAATGAAGCAAGAGGTTATCAACTTAAATAAAACAGCTATTGCCTATTGGAAAGCAACTGAGGAACCTTCTTATTTTTAGAATCAATCTAATTCACTAATAAAACTCATCTTATTTTTATACAACACCGGGTTCAAATATAACCAATAATCTTATTTAGATTGATAAGGTTCTTCCTATATAATAATAGTAAAAAAAAAAAAAATATATAATTTGGTTTATGAGATCCTAAAATTGCTTATTAATTTTAGTATATATTTTTAGGAGAACTAATTTTAGTATATTGTAATTAAGTATGCTGCTCATGTTTGAAAGACCTTTTTATCTAAATAGTTCTGTTAGGAGATTAGGATAATGCTAAAAAAAAGGTTCAGAAATCTCCTTAACCCAAAATATACGCTTTTGTAAATCCATGGAACTTTTTTATACCCCAGTCCCTGATTTTTCTTTAATGATGAGTTCCCCAAATTGATGAATTTAATATATAAATTTACATTTAATTATCAAGATTTAAGACTCAACTTTTCATAATGCCAGCTGTTGGTAAATTAATCAATAGCTAACATTTGCTACCGACTTCACTGAAAATCCAACTTCCAAAATATGAATGAATAAAAGTATAGAACATTGTTGTACCAGCAGTTAAAAAACTAACCTTATGGTATGAAAAAGTTTTGCAAATCCTTTGATGGTGATCAAAATAGAGTTGAAATATATCAATTTCTATATATATAGAAAAAATCATATAAAATTTGAAAATGGTCGTCTACCGAGCAGTGTATGTATTTGGAACTTGAAGACAAAATGGAAGGCGCGTTGATGTATTTGAGGTGCAAAAACAGAATGAGTTCAGTTGCACATTAGACAATTTTTCCAATGCATAAAGAGTCAAATGACGTAAATATCTAAATTTGGCAATTATAGTTTTGATTAAATAATTACTTTTATAACTATATCTGACAATTATATATATAAGTGATTTCAATTTATAGAGAGAATAATGAATTAATGCTGTGTCATGATCACCAGTGAAGTAAATTCATCACTCTTCAAGTAAACCTTAATATCTATACATTCCCTCTGCTAACTATGCAAGACACCATTCTAATTAGCACGCAACACCAAATAACATTGACAAACTGTAATCCAAATTAATTAGTAAAGCACTGTGAGACATAACCAATGACAAATTGAATTGTCATTCAAATATCCAACACTCGAAAATGAGCAACCTTTTTATAACAAAAAGGACAATACATCACTTTTCATAACATCAAAAACGCTGCTAACATCACCAAGTTCTAACTCCGAAAAAAAATGATGTTTTAATTACCTCTCCTCTTGCAATCTACCTTCTATAATAAATCACTTAGTATAAAAGGACAGGAATCCATAAGTTGCCATGACAGCCTGTATGTAGATTCTCCCCCAGAAGCAACAAATTCAAGACATATGGCTTTCAGCTTGTCACATTGTTTTCTCAACAGCATAATTACGATGCCGTATTTTTATTTCGACTTTTTCCAATTTGTGCCTCTCGTAACTCCTTGAGTTTGGAGGCACAACAATTAATGTTCTCAGCAAATTTTCACAGTAGGGTTAGCCATTAATTACTTGGGTTCTTTGGTCCAATATCATGAAAGCAGACTCAATTGGTCTGTTGTCTCAATTTCTGCTCTGATACCATGAAAACTGAAATTGAGTATTTTATTGATTATTTGTTCATACTTCACAATGCCCTAATCCAACTTTATTTATACAGATTCAGGCTAGATAGCCGTTACAATTAATAACAAGGAAGATTTACTGGAGACTCTTGCTTTACAATGAATTTGGTGTAAAGGGAATGTAGTATAGAAAAGAAGGAATACAGCCGGGAAGGAGGAAATATTCTTTGGATGTAATTTATAAATTTGCCACTGCTTGGGGCTAAGTATCTCCAAGATTTTCATCTCCAATTAATGTGGATATTTTGCTTAATTATAATTTTCAACATTATGCATGTAATGTTTGTTATCTTTCTATAACATCTTATTGAGCTATATATCTAAGTTTTATTGTGCTTGTTATTGTTTGGAATGGTGGTTCCTGTTCGGGAATTTGGAGAAATGTATGATGAAATGTAGATTGACAATTTACCAAATTTCTGATTTCAGATTAGTGAGCAGTGCTATTGGATACTTCGGCAGCTTCAAATTGAATGGTTTTTCCTCTACAAAAAATATAATAAATTTAAGTACCAAAATTTGGATCTGCCGATTGAAACTCTTAGCACCGGCGATTGGTGTTATGCGTAAAACTCATGATCAGTCTTAACTCGGTGTGTGATAACATGTTTTAAACGTACTCGAAGGACAAAGCTAAGTATAGTAATTACCATATGGCTCTTCTACACTAATTTTAGGTATGTTTTTCCAATACTTCTTAAATTACTGTAATATAGTAAAAAAAAAAAGTTTGCGCTTTTTATGAGAATCAGTAGAGCTTGATTGTACTTATTGAACAACACTTATTTTGGACAGATTCCTTTATGACATTTCGTTTCCGTAAAAAGAAAAAGTAAGTATGTAATAATTAAAAATTAGTGAAAAAGTAAAAAAGAAAAAGAAATAGAGTCCGATTTTGTGCTTTCTCAAGTTGTTAATCAATGAAGCCTAGCCAGTATGTTGGGGCCGAATGACACGTTGTCGATGCTTGTGGCAATTGGAAGTTGACTTAGGCTCAACTCTACTAATCCAAAATTAGGGTGACACCGCTAATAATGGAGAAATCTGTTTCTTCACCGCTATCCTCTTGGGTGTTGGAGAATGTAATGGCTGATTGAGGTTTCTTTTTTACCACTTCGGCAGGGGACCACTTTGTAACACTCACTATAAGTTCAAACGTGAGGCAATCATCCTTCACATACTCTGCGGAATCTAATTTGGTTTTCTGCATAAAGGGAATTTTAAGCCCATCATTCATCTTGTCATATATCTGCCTCCTTATGTCTGCAACCACTAAACGTCTTCCACTTGGATCGATCAGGCTTACTTTAACCTTTAGTTTCAGCGAGGTTGTTATATTAGTGAGAAGCCTGATCTGCAGTGCCACGCCCTGAGGAATACCAATTACTTTTGGGTAGTAAGAGATGGCCCAGAGGTGGCCAGCCAGATCAAACGTGCCACAATCAATCCAGAAATCAGGAGGACAGCACTTAACTTTCGAGTAGCTGTTGATTTTGGCACGATAGACCGTGCTGAATGTCTCCATATCACATATCACTTCCTTTTCTGGTTCGATTGGGTCCTCAACCGAAGCATCTATCAGTGACACCGTGCTTTTCATCTGGCATGATAGTGAAAGTTGTATTGTTAGTGTGAAAAAAAAATTTATGAAGAAAGAGAAGCAACAGGGCTGCATTAGCTACTGGTTGTTTGTATATTATAATTATTTGTCATTGCATGTTTTTGTTTTGGCTTCTAATTAAGACCAAAATTACAATCTAGTGACGCCAAACAGTAGTTACTTCCTTGAGCTAAAAAAAGGGAACGCTGCTTCAATTAAAAAAGTTAAAAGTTTCAAGTCTTTGCTTGTTTCTGCTTGGAATTCTATAATTCAAAGACCAAATTGTAACTATGAAATACCAGGTCCCTAGAAGCAAAAGGGAAGAAATACAAGGTTCAAGGCTAAATATAACAAGTATAAAGGCAGAAGATATTTGCAACAGTTCCACTACTTGAGAAAAAAAAAGAAAAAAGAAAGAATAATGGAAGCAATTTGTAGTGCAGCAATCAAATAGCTGCATTTTGTATAACAATGTTAATCCATTTTAAATCCCTAGCTTGTTGATCGTAAGGGCTTTTTGTAAACACAAAACAAAAAATCCATTACCCATGCATGTTATAAAGCATCATGCATGCTGCTGTTCTTACACTTTATTTTTTCAGTGTAACTAATAAAATCATAGATCATCATGATAGACTATGAAACATGCCTCAGAAGTTGTAGAGGATGAAGCACCCATGGAGAGAATCCTGAGGTATTGAGGCAAACTAAATTATCAAGAGTATGTGTCAGTTGCAATGTTTTTTTTATATATTAATGTTTTAATGCAGCAAGAGGTTACCAATTTAAATAGACCAGCTATTGCCTATTGAAAGCAACTAAGGAACCTCCTTATTTAGAATCAATCTGATTCATAAGCCTCTGTCAAGAATTTCAAAAAAATAAATAAATAATAGTCATCTTATTTATAGACAACAGCGGATATTTGTGTTTTTTAGAAAATTCTTTTCTTATCATGTGCCTTTTGCTATATATCAAAAATGAATATTTAGTGCCGACCCTTCGGCAACCCGAAAGAAACATACCCTCTGTTACACACCATTTGGTCACAGCAGATCCGACTCTGGGCATGCCAGCAGCCACAACTGATCCTCTGCCACAGGACAAAATACAGCTGCCTTCAAACCAAAAGGATATGCCACAAAGAGGGAGCACATTACCTACAGCGGGTCATTCAACACCATGCAATAGACCCGCTAGGGGCAATACAACACCAGTGGGCCACAGACAAAGTCATGAGATTGTCTCCCAGCCTCCAGCTCACGCCACATGCCTAATACAGCCAACCAATACGAGTGGTACACTGCCCCTGAGTTCTGATTCACCTGGAAGTGAGCAACGTTCCAAAAACTGGTCGATAACGGACAAAAAGAAAAATGCTGCGTAGGTTCGATCCCCTGTGACCATCTTGAGAAGGGACACCGTTTCAATAGAGGGGGCTCAAGGCACGGCCACCTCTTCTGCCAATCGGGCTGCTGAAATTGGGCCGCACAAAATATTTGAAGAGCAACAGACAAATTGGGGAGATGACGCAGGTCCACAAAAGGACATGGCCACTCAGCATCTGTCAGCTACTGCTCAGCCTCAGACTACGGAACTGACACCTGCTTCGGTCAGAGGATCATCTAGACCTTCTCCACGTGGCAGATCCTCCTCTGATCTCACCATTCAACAAATCCGACTGGGGGCTCGGCAAAAGCGCAAGTCAATATGGAGACCGACTCTGCCGCCGGCTTCTGGGCCGTCCAAGAAAAAGGCCCAACAAACCTTCTCCAAAACCGGGCCTCAGGAATCAGATGGGCTGGTTGAAGTTCACATACAACAGGAATTTTCAGCGGATCTGGCCCAACAACTGGGAGTCCAAGTAGCAGATATAATTCAAACGGTGGAGGAAGAAAATGCTAGATGGGCCGACAAAGCAGGTGCTTCCACTTCACAGCAACATGAAGGTCAAGATGGGGCCTTTAACTTCAACTTTGATCCATCATCTGGGGATGAGATGGACTCCGACATGGATTAATTTCCACTAGGAAGTCAGACGGTGCATAGTTAGTGGTTGCTGTTCTTTACCTTATCCATGAAAATCAAAAGATTAAAAATTCTTTCTTGGAATATTAGGGGATTGGGAGATTGATCTAAATGTAATGTTGTGCGGAATTGCATCAAAGATTCCCGTTGTGAGATTTGTTGTTTACAAGAGACAAAAATAAATGAAACTGAGTTAGATTATATCTCTCGTGTACTACCCTCCTTTTTTCACACACAGGTGGCATACATATCTGCCATTGGCTCTTCAGGGGGTGTAGTCATTGCTTGGAAAAGGAATTATGAACTCCAAACCTCTTGGTCAACCAAGCACACGATCACAGTATTACTAAGACACAATAACACTGGCCAGAGTTTTTATGTCACGTGTGTCTATGGTCCCTCTCAGTCGATGGCCAAGCTAGCTTTCATTCATGAATTGAAGTCGCTTGCCATTCATATCAACAAACCGTGGGTGCTTACCGGTGATTTCAATTTGGTGAGGTGGTACACCGATAGATCATCCGAACTTAGTTGCTACAACCTCATGGCGGCATTCAATGATCTCATCCGAGACTTGGTAGTCGTTGATGTCCCCATAGCCAACAGGAAGTACACGTGGAGTAGCAAGCGACCTTTACCATCCTTCTCTAAAATCGACAGAATATTTCTCACTAATGACTGGTTGCAGTCATGTCCGAATACAACATTAAAAGCTCTAGAGATGGTAATTTCTGATCACGTTCCTTTGTTATTGGATTGCAGGGGCCTTCCTCAAAGACCGGTGAGGCAAAGATTTGAAAACTCATGGTTAAGGTACGGCCGGGTCCGGGAGATAGTCTTCCAAACCTGGGCGGCATCTTCTCCCCGAGATCGCACTTCTAACCCCATACTGGAGTTTCTCCAACATACCTCAACCATGCATAACAAACTTGCTGACTGGCACAGATTGAACCTTGGCAGTGCACAGAAGCAACTGCTAGAGTGTAAGAGATTAATTATGCAGTTCGATATCTTGGAGGAAAGTTCGGGGCTGTCAGAGAGTCAGTTTAGAATTCGGCAACAGTTGCGAGAAAAGACATATGAATTGGCGAATGTATTGGAAGAGAGATGGAGACAGCGGTCGAGAATTAATTGGCTAAGAGGCGGTGACAAGAATACGAGATACTTTCACTCCTATGCTTCCTCTAGAATGCGCAGAAATGCCGTTCACTCACTTTCATTTCAAGGCAGAACACACTTCAATGGAGAGGAAATCAAAAACGCCTTCTAACATCACATGCAAGGGGTGTTGGGTCAACAGGGTACTGTAATTGGTTTTTATCCACAAATGCTATATCAGCCGATGGTGGAGCTCCACCACCTGCAGAACCCGTTTAGTGAAGATGAAATCTACCGAGCCGTCAGACAGTTGGCCGCGAACAAAGCCTCTAGCCCGGATGGCCTAACCAATGAATTCCTAAAGGAATATTGGGAGGTCTTGAAGACAGGGCTTCTCAGAATATTTGCATCCTTTTACTCCCATGATCTAGACTTGACCGAAATTAATAAGGCTGATCTCATTATGATTCCGAAGAAGGAGTGCGCTGATTCGGTCCTAGATTTTCGGCCAATTAGTGTTCTTAATCTAATACCTAAACTAATTTCGAAGGTTCTTGCAAATCGCTTGAGAGCTTGGCTGCCGGCGCTTACTTCCCCCAATCAAACCGCATTCGTAAGAGACAGACACATAGCTGAATCTTTCATTGCGACAAGAGAAATCCTAAACCATGTGACTATGACCAAAAGAATCGCAATTTTTGCAAAAATCGATTTCTCCAAGGCGTTTGACTCAATTAATTGGTCCTTCCTACTGGAGGTTATGCGGGCTTGGGGATTCCCGCCACGTTGGGTTCAATGGATTCAGCAAATACTAGACACTGCCTCATCCCGAGTCTTAATCAATGGAGAACATACGAATTTTTTTACCCACAGACGGGGGGTCCGACAAGGTGATCCGTTGTCACCGATGTTATTTATCATTGCCGTGGATGTATTACAAAGGATGGTACAGGGTGCAAACAGCCTACTACTGTCTCCAATTAGTGACAAACTTCCTAATTCCATCATGGCTTTACAATATGCAGATGACACAGCAATTGTAGCTAACGGTGACCCGACAACAGTGGTGACTCTCAAACTGGTTCTAAGAATATTTTCAAAGGTCTCGGGGTTGGATATTAATTTTGAGAAAAGTTGTTTTGTGCCGATTAACATGAGTTCAGCTGAAACCACTCTGGCAGAGATCCTTCTGGGATGCAAAAAATAAGATTTCCCGGTTAACTATCTCGGTATGCCTCTAACTATCAATAAACCGGGCAGGCACCTCTTCATCCCACTGATTGAAAAACTAGATAGGCGGTTACAAGGATGGAAGCAGAAACTACTGTCCAGAGGGGGAAGGCTCCAGCTAGTGAAGTCGGTACTCTCGTCTATACCGATATACTTCATGACATGTTTTTGTCTCCCCAAATGGGTAATTGACCGCATATATAAAATCAGAAGATATTTTCTCTGGGGGAAGAATCACACTGATGCTAATGGCATATCCCTAATAAATTGGGCAACAGTTTGCGAGCCTAAGGAATGGGGTGGAATGGGTGTAATGGATTTGAGTTTCCAGAATAGAGCCCTACTATTGAGATGGTGGTGGCGCATTTATAATAACTCTACTTCACTTTGGTCACAGGTAATCAAAGCACTTAAATATTCTGGGAACAACTCAGTCATACCAACACTCTGGACAGCCATTGGTTCATTCTTCTGGAGACAACTGATCAAATTATACCCATTTTTTCGGTGGTGTACCAGCTGGAATATTGGCAATGAAAGATCGGTATCCTTCTGGTATGACCATTGGGGTGAAGCACCACTAAGAATAGGAAGAGCACCAAGACCCCGTCAGTGGGCTATATCCCTAAGAGATGCATTACCCTTAGTGCAAACTCTAGAAGTGGAGGTACAGGAGCAGTACACAGGCATTCTTTTTACTGATGAAAGTGATGAGATTAGATGGAGATGGTCAATAGAGGGCAACTACAGTGCCACCTCGGTTTACCAAGTGCTTAAGGGGGCAGGGAGGGTTAGAGACATTCACAGTAAACTGTGGAAATACAAAATACCTGACTCTGTCAAAATCTTCATCTACCTCTTGATCAAAGGAAAGATTCTGACTCATGATGTAATGAGGAGGCGGAACATACGGTGTGAGTATCATTGTGCATTATGCCGGGTTTGCCCGTTGGAATCAGCCAAGCATCTCCTCTTCTGTTGTGAATATGCTGATCAAGTCTGGACTAAGATAGCAGATAATATTGGCTTCCGTCTGCTCGATGTAAGGGACTTTGTATCTGAAACATGGCGAGTGATGCTCAAAAAGTTCAGAGGCAGGATACCGAACTGGAAGGTCAGAGGACCGGTATTGCTGACTAGTACTTGCTGGCACATATGGTGTCAAAGGAATAACAAGATATTCAGAGGAAAGGCAATCGTACCGGACATGGTGGCTGGCACATCAGTGCAGGTGGCAGAGCTCTGGCTCAAATATTGCTAAAAGGAGGTTGCGATTCCACTGAGTGTTCACTGTCTTTGCTTAGGATTTTTTGATTAGTTGATGCTCATTGTAATTTCTTTTTAACTTGGTAGCCTCTACCAAGATTTAAAAAAAAAAAAAAAAAGAATATTTAGTGCCGACGGTCGAAACGTGATATGTTTTTATCGGGCACCTCTAATAAGTTTTTTTAAAGAAGTTAGTTTAGTTGATTCATATTATCTTATGTTCAAAAGAATAATAAAATATTTTAAATTAACAAAAGGTGTTCAGAAGTCCAAAAATTAATACATACTGATATATGTGGATTGTTTCAAACGACTACTAGAAATGACAACGGCATTTTATTATATTTATAGATGACTATTTTAGATATGGCTACACATATTTGTTTAAGGAAAATGCTCAAGCCCTAGACATGTTCAAACGATTCAAAGCAAAAGTTGAGTTACAACTTGACAAAGGCATTACGACCATTAAATATAATCATTTAGTAAATACAATGGCAGATTTGATAGATTAGGTGAACAATGTCAAAGACCTTATGCACAATTCATAGATAAATACGGCTTTGTGCCTGAATATACATTTTCTATGATATGAAGCCTTATGGAATGCAGCATATATCCTAATTAGAATACCCACTAAAGTGACTAACGTAAACCCCTTTGAGGTTTGAACCGGGTGAAAGTCTAGTTTAAAACATTTATGTGTATGGGGATGTCTAGATAAGGCAAGGTCTTATAAGGCCGCATGAGATGAAACTAGACAAAATGAATGTTAGTTACTATTTTATTGGGTATATCGAACGCTAAAGGGGTTATAAGTTTTATAATCCTACATAACATTAAATATTTGAGACGAAAAATGCAAATTTTTTGAGAATGTTGAGTTTACGGGAGGAGATACAATAATGGATTTTGTATTCGAAGAGGAGTATGCAAATATTTCCACAGGTGTTGAGAGTTTTATGGATATAGATCTCATTTTATCTCAAAATACAAGTATCGGAACCATTATTGAAGACAAAATTCAACATAATCAAATAACATAAAGTCAGATTCTAGAATCTCTAGAAGATGTTGTGGTAGACCAAATTGTTTCAGATAATGCTGGAATTCCTCGAGAAAATTCAGAAGTGCCAATAAGAAAATATAATCATTGGTTGACAATGACATTGAGAAAATACTCCATTACCTGAAGATGCAAAACTCATTAGTTGCAAATGGATATTTAAAATTAAAAGGGATTCAAAAAGTAATGAGGAGTAATATAAAGCTCGTCTTGTCACTTAGTGTTTTAGAGACTTTTTTTGTTTCATTTAATTAATGCAAGTATTAATCGGCCCAAATGAAGGTTGATGATTGTTAATATTATGTGTACATAGAGTATAGTGATGATTATTATGTTTTACATATAATCAATACCCAAAGAAATGCATATTGATTGATATGTTATTGAATCATTAATACTCTATATTTTTAAAGACTATTTAAAGATTATATTGGCATTAGTTACGCATTTTAATTTGGAGCTTTAGTAGATGGATATTAAGACAGCGTTTCTAAATGGTGACATTAATGAAACAATATATATGATGCAACCAGAAAACTATGTGTTAGGAGACACAAAGTTTATAGTGTGCAAACTTAAGAAATTCATCTATGAACTAAAGAAAGTGTCTCAACAATAGTACTGCAAAATTCATAGTGAGATTATCTCGTTTGGTTTTGAGATAAATTTATTGAATGAATTTATATACCTTAAGTTATGTAGGAGTAAATTTGTATTTATTGTTTTATATGTGGATATCATATTGCTTGTCAATATCGATATAAATATGTTACAAGAAACTAAAAAATTTATGATAAAGAGTTTAGAGATGGAAAAAATCTTAGTGATGCATCATTTAGTCTAGAGATTGAAATACTAAGGGATGAGATCCAAAAGTATTCTAAGTTTATCCCAAAAGAATTATATCGATAAGGTTCTCCTTAGGTATGACAAGTAAAACAATAAATCAGAAATATACCTCAATAGCAAAAGGAGACAAATTTAGTCTCAACAAGTGCCCCAAATATTATTTAGAACATGGAACAATGCTAAACAAAACAAAAGTAAGGTAAAGTAAAGGAAAGAGTACAGAATGGTTGGTTGTATAAAAGAACAGACTCCATGTTGGCAGATCCACTCATTAAATGATTGACACCCAAACAGTTTCACAAGCATTCTCATATGGGTATAATTTCCATTAGGGATGCTAAGTTTTTAGTGGGAGTCTATTATTGTAATTTGGATATGTGAACTTACATCAAGTTTGTATGGATATACATGTTTCACAAAATGATATTATGTTTACATTATGTCTCTATTAAGATATGATTTAAACTTAAGGTTTGTAATTTGCAAAAGGTTTATATATATATGCATTTTACAATGATATAAACTTAATATATGTAATTGTAAGAGGTTTATATGTATGCATTTTACAAGAAGTTTATAAAATTTAGTTCTTAAGTTTTGAATATGTAAATTGCAAAAGGGCTTATTTGGATATGCGTTTTACAACAAGTTTCAGTTTTTAAGTTTTGAATATGTGTTTTGTAAATGACTCATTTGGATATGCATTTCACAACAAGTTTATGAAATTCAGTTTTAAGTTTTAAGTTGGAGACCAAGTTAGAAATTGGCACGATAAGATCACAATTGTGTGTAATTTTTATGCTACACAACCACATTATGATTCATGTCATTTTATTATATTAGTACTATGATCATTGATGGTTTAGTTATGACTAAAATAAATAGAGGAACCAAATTCTATTTCTCATTTCTATTTCTCGAGAAAAGCCAAATCTTTTATTCTACCATCTATGTGGAACATAGAATTAGCTCACACAAGAATAGAGGAGGAACCAAATTTTGGGTTGAGAAATTTAACAAGTACCAAATTTTGAATTACATATTATGGACAGATTACTTCATCACATTGAGTTTTCTTAAAGAAGAAAAATAAAAAAAATGAATTCAAAATACATTACTAAAAAGATGATGAAAAACGAAAAATAAAAACTAGAGTATGATTTTGCGCTTTGTAAAGTTGTCCTTAATGAAGCCTAGCTAGCACGTATGTTGGGGCCGAATGACTCTTTTGGTCGATGCATGTATATAAAGGCAATTCCAAGTTGACTGAGGCTCAACTCCAAATATCCAAAATTTCAGGGTCATTGCTAACAAATAAGAAATCTGCTTCTTCAGTACCGCTCTCCTCTAGGGAGTTGGAGAATGTAATGGCTGATTGAGGTTTCTTTGTTACCACTTCGGCAGGGGACCACTTTGTAACACTCACTATAAGTTCAAACGTGAGGCAATCATCCTTCACATACTCTGCGGAATCTAATTTGGTATTCAACATATATGCCATTATTTTACTATCATCCCGCTTGTTATATACCCGCTTTGCTTCTCCATTATATACCCGCTTTGCTTCTCCGACCATTAAATGTCTTCCACTTGGATCAATTAGGCTTATTTTAACATTTTGTTTCAGGGAGGTGGTTGTATCAGTGAGAAGCTTGATTTCCAATGTCACCTGATCCCGAGAACAATTATACAAGTTTGGGTAATAAATGATGGCCCAGCAGTGGCCAGCCAGATCAAACACGCCACAGTCGATGCTGAAATCACGAGGACATAGCTTAACTTGTGAGTAGTGCTTGATTTTGGCACGATAGACCGTGCTGAATGTCTCCATATCACATATCACTTCCTTTTCGGGTTCGGTTATTGGGTCCTTCACTGGGGCATCTATTGCTGATGCCGTGTTTTTCATCTGGCATGATAATGAAAGTCCTATTGTTAGTGTGAAATTTTTTTTATTAAGAAAGAAAGCAATAAGGCTTAGTTTTCTACCGCTAGTTTGTATATCATAATTACATGTCATTGCATGTTTCGTTTCAGCTTCTAATTAAAGACCAAAATTACAAACTAGTGACACCAAACAGTAGTTTCTCCCTTGAGCTAACACAAAAAGAGGGAAGGCTGCTTCAAGCGAAAAAGATAAAATTTCAAGTTTCTGATTTGTTTCTGCTTCTAATTCTGTAATCCAGACTCCAAAATTGATACTATATATGAAATACCAAGTCTCTTCAAGCAAAAGGGAAAGAAATACAACAAGTATAAAAAGGCCTTTTCATAAAACCAAAAAACAAATGCAATGAAAGGCCTTTTCATAAAACAACTTCTAGTGCATCAATCAAATAGCAGCATTTTGTATAGCTAGGTTGACCCATTTCAAATCCCTTGTCCGTAAGGCCTTTTCATAAAACCAAAAAACAAATGAAAACAAATCAATTTCTAATGCTTAATTAAAAGTATCATGCCGTGGTGCTGTTATTACCATTTATTTGTTCAGAGTAAAACAATAAAATCATAGATCAACATGATAGACTATGAAAAACCTACCTCAGCAGTTGTAGAGGATGAAGCGCCCATGGAAAGAATCCTGAGGTATCGAGGCAAATTAAATTATGAAGACTGTGTGCAGTTGCAATGTTTTGTTGTTGTTGGACCATCAAATTAATGTTTCAATGATGCAAGAGGTTATCAATTTAAATAGACGAGCTATTACATATTGGAAAGCAATCCTTATTTAGAATCAATCTAATTCAGATCATAAAAATAATCTTATTTACAGACAACAGCGGATATTTGTGTTTTTTAGAAAATTCTTTCCTTAACATATCCTTTTACTATCTCAAGAGGTGCTGCTATTTTCAGGACATAAATTCAACTATTGAGTGCAAATTTTTTTTTTTATATAGATACCAGTTTTGTCCTTCTTAAATATCTTCTTATTATTTTTTGTTTCTAATTAAATCCTGCTATAATTATTATTTTTTGTTTCTTATTATTTTTCTAGATACCAGTTTTTTTTGCTATCTCACTTTTAAAGTTGGAGAGGAGCACATCAAGATAGCGAACGCTATGGTATAGTCGAGGAAGAAGGACAAACATATCCACTTGATGCATTAGATTAAGATATTTGAGAAAATCAATATATTAGTGTAGAAGTTTTTCGCGAATTATCTAAGTCCAGCATGCTTCAAAATAATATGTTCGACGATTGGTAGTCTGCCTTCGTTGATGCATAAAATTGAACAAAGGTGTCAATATTTGAGTAATTTTTCATTGATTGGACATCAATCTGCGCTTCTTATTGGGTTTTGTTAACTAATTTAGATTTTGTTAAAAACAATAATAATTATTTTAATATCAATTGTACCAATAGTACTAGGGAGAATAACTTAATCTTCATCATAATAGAACTTGAAATAGGAGAAAAGTTAAAAAAAACTAATAAGAAATGCTTTCAGATTTACTTCTACTCTAGAGAAAATAGTGAATGTTTCAAAATTTCCTCTATATATATTTGATTTTCATCGTAGTTTGTATTGTACAAAAATTAAAAGAAAATATTATTATTTTTCTAAATCTTACAAAAACTGAATAGTGCGTTCATAGTATGTTTTTTTAGTCTTTTTAATCATGTTTCCATTGAATAATTATTACCCAGATACAAAAAAATTAATTTTGGGTAAGCTGGTTAAAAGCTAATATTATATGAGATACTTGACAATATATAAAGCAGTAGTTTATAAGAATTGCACTGACATGTTGAAAACACAAGAGATAAATTTTCAAAAAGAGGAATAAAATAACTTAATTAAAAAAGGACGTACAATCAATTGTATATACAAGTTAAGAGTAAATAACACCAATTGTAGTATGGAAATATTATTGATAAAATATAATCGTGTTTTGACTGAGCATTTCATTGGAGGGATGCAGCAAAGGGGTGACTACCCATTCTTTCTAATTGATCCGCTGTGCTGCCGCTTTTGTAGGTTTATTTGGTAACATAACGAAAATATAATTGTTATTGGTTTACGTTCTTATGACAAATTTATCAACATATTCTCTTAATTATTATAGTCGAACAGTTGGTTAATTAGTGCTTAATTAAGTAGTTAGAAAAAAAAAGTCACCGCATTATTGTGCAGCTTAGAGTGGGAAAAATGGCACAGCGGAGACGGTTCCGTCACAAAACGGCACGACATGCATGTCAGTTACGTGCCGTGACTCGCGTGTCCCATGCCGTGCTCATCTTTTGAAACTTTGGCACGGCACGGCACGACACGTGAAAGATTTAGTCACGCGAGTCACGTGTAATTAGGACTATTAAATATTGATTTAATGGTGAATCTTGAATAAACTAACATAAATTATGATTAAATGGTCATGCGAGTCACGCGAGTCACGTATGGTCACGACACGTTTAGGCACGGCGTGACTCACGTGACACCATTCGCGTATCGTGACCATCCCTTGACATTTTGGTCACGGCACAGCACAGCACGTGAAAAATTAACTTAATTACAACACGGTACGGGACCAAAGTCACAGCGTGTTAGTCACGGCACGGCACGTTTTTCCACTCTAATTGTGCTTCATCTAAATTAGAAGTACGTTCACATTGGGAACGCAACGGTTGGGTTACCTTTTTTTTTTTTCCCTTTGGTCATAGACTGGAAAGGCTGGATGTTCCCAATCATCACATGCCAAGTTGCCAACAGATATAAATCACCAATCATTAGTCATTACCTTTAACAAAAAAATGGACGTTCCGTTAAAGTTCGGCCCAACAGATTTCAGCTGGGGGCATAACTTTTGGCCCATGAGTTGTGTTGCAGAGCTGAGGCCCATCAATTAGTTATTAATTTGATTTGATCAAGTAGATATGAGAATGACTGTAGAATATTTGATCATTATGTTATTTAGCATTCAGTAGTGTACAACGATGGGATGGAAACAATGTAACGTCTTTTCACTTTTCCAGCCAGAAGACTAATAAAAAATAAAATAACAATACGGGAAGCAATTAAAATGTGACGGTCCAAATTCAACTTTAAGAAAACTAAATGAAAAATACGGGATAGCTCTTTGCACCTTTGCTTCTCATTGGCTCCTTAACAATTGCTATTAATGCATCCAATATATAGTTAATGTTTGCTTGCCTTCTTAAATATTTAATCTTGACCGTTCACATTAGTAAAAATTAAATGTCGGATTACGAGGACAAGCGTGTATCGGTATCAATTCCATGAGTCAATAATCGTCTTTACTAGCTCTTCTCAATTAAGTAGTTGAAATTTTTTAATTCTCATTTACCTTTCCTATACAACCTTTCACATTCTAAGTTCAAATACATTGAAACATTGAGCCAAACTTGCTATATAATGAACACAGCACCACATTCTCCTTCCCTCCCACATAGCGCTCTCTCTCTCTCTCTTTGCACTCTGAAACTCTGTGAACGATTCGGAGGAGGTTATTTCTTCCTTTATACTTTTAATCTGCTTATATTATTTTTAATTTAGGAAAACGGATGAGTATGTTTAGATTTAAATTGAACTTGAAACTTCTTTTTAATCCCCAGCTTCAATATTTGAACTCTTTATTTGACTTCTTTTTTCCTTCAATAATACTATGACCATTTACTATCATCAATTCTTAAAACTAATTCTTGTTTTAGACAAGGACAAAAGATTTTAATTTTTATTCTAAGATGGTATTTCCCCTATCATCCTTGCATTTTGTTCTGTTAATTTTTGTTCCACATGAGAAAATTTCTACTTTTTAAAGAAACATGTTTTTCGTTTTTAACCTTTTAAATTTTATGCACAGGACAGAACCATGGCAAACGATGAACAATCAGAAGCTGATATGATCTGTCGAATGGAGACATTTACAAAGTCATTCTCTCTCAAGATCATTGGCTACTCACTAATAAAAAAGGTCAAACCAAATGGCATGATGGTCGGCACTTTCGATCTTGGAGGTCACACATGGGCCATTACATTCTTTCCGTATGTTGGGTACTACAATGAATGGTTGGCGTTGCATGTCTCGCTATTGACTGAGACAAAAACAGTAATTACTTTAGAAGTTGAATATAGCCTGTTTGACCATGTAATCGGGGCATATTCAGCTGTGAGTGTGAATGCTGTGAAGTCCGAGGGAAATTTTCTCAAACAGGGAGACACTATAATCCAAGGTAATTTCATGAATAATAAAATTTTCGACCAATCAAATTATCTAAACGATGATTGCTTCATGATTAAGTGTGCTGTGAAATTGGTTAAACCATTGTGGGTCGAAGTAAGAAAAAAGCAAGTTATTGTGCCATCTTCTGACTTTCTTCAGAATTTCCACCAGTTATGGGACAGTAGAGAAGGCGCTGATGTGGTGTTCCAAGTCGGTGAAGAAACAATTTCTGCACATCGGACTGTGTTAGCGGCACGCTCACTGGTTTCCAAAGCCGAATTTTTTGGCCCGTTGCAGGAGAGCAAAACTGAATGTATAAAGATTAAAGATATTGAGCCAAAAGTTTTTACACTCATGCTACAATTTGTGTACACGGACATTATCTCCCTTAATAAGGAGATATCATTTGAAATGACTCAGCATTTACTGGTAGCAGCTGATCGGTATGGTTTGGAGAGGCTGAAGCTGATTTGCGAAGAGAAATTGAGTGACGGCATTGATGTGGAAAATGCTACAGATATCTTGGTTTTTTCTGATAAGCATAATTGCGATCAGCTGAAGGTGATATGTCTTGATTTTGTTGCTTCTGGGGACAATCTAAAGGCGGTGATGGCAACTGATGGATTTAAGCATCTTATGGAAACATGTCCTTTTATACTAAGAGACTTATTAGAAAGAAGGTAAACTGCAAGAGG
Organism: Carex parvula; assembly: GCA_025461045.1. Lineage (NCBI taxonomy): Eukaryota > Viridiplantae > Streptophyta > Magnoliopsida > Poales > Cyperaceae > Carex > Carex parvula. The sequence continues at coordinate 291,582 of JAJGRW010000830.1, forward strand.
AAAAATAATTAAAAACATCCTCTTTTTTTTGGAGTTAGGACTTGGTGATGTTCTGCTTTTTTGATGTTATCAATAGTGATGTATTGCCTTTTTGTTTTAAAATGTTGCTTACTTTCCAGCGTTTGATAACTCAATGACAATTCAATTTTAGTAGTCCTTGGTTATTGTCTTTTAGTGTCTTTACTTGTATGGGAGTTCGGCAATGCATTCTGCTGTTGTGTACTAATTAATTAGAATAGTGTTCTTCATAATTACTACTGTACTAGTTATATTTATATATCAAGTACAGTGATGGTCAGAAATCCTATTAGAAGAGGGAATGTAGATTACGCTGCCCATTTTTAATATGTATATAATTTTATTCTATTTAAATATACAAAGTTGATATATTTTAACTCTATTTTAATATGGGTAGAGTATGCCGTTGTTTCTTCATACTATTGATGCCTCCTCAAAATGAACTTACAATGCCTTTTTTTTTTTTTATATGAACAGAGGAATATCAGTGAAAAGGACGTACAAAACTTACTCAAGATTGAATATTTTTACAAATTGGATTGTATATTTTAGGTGAAAAAGGAGGTTTCTGAATATATTTTTTTTAGTGTTATAGTAATTTCCTAACAGAAGTATTTAGATAAAGGAGTCTCTTTCAAACATGAGCATTCATTACAGTATATACTAAAATTGGTTCTCCTTAAATATATACTAAAATTAATAAGCAATTTTAAAATCAAAATCAGTAATTTAGAACGTTCTGAAACTAGTTAGCCCAAATGATTTCAATTCGGGGTATTACAATTTGCCCATGGTTTACTTCCATTGTTGTGGCCCATCAAAATTAGTTAGTTTAAATACTTTTGACTGTAGCATATTTGATCATTATAGTAGCTTACAACCATGCGTTGGAACAGTCTTAGTTTATTTTCACTATTTCGACCAAAAGTAGTACCCTTTCACTTTGCAAGACGAATGAACATTAAAAGAAAAATACAGCATCTATCGTAATTTTTTTGTTGAGGAAGCAATTAATGTGACGGTCCAAATTTTGACTAAAAGGATTTTGCTCCTTTTTTTTGCAGCTTTGGTTTTCATGCATTGGCTCCCTTAAATGCAACTTTTCCGCCCCTGAGTATTAACTCATGTGGGGAGAACATGTCTTAAATCTACTTCAAGAATAATGCTAATTAGTAATAACCATATGGTCCTTGCACAGTAAGCAATTTCATCACAAGTTCTAAAAAAAAAAAAATATAACAGAACAATAATTAAATCATGGTGAAAAGGAAAAAAAATAAATATTAGCTAGTATGTTGAGGCCATTGGAAGTTGACTGAGGCTCAATTCAACATCCAAAATAGAGGAAACCAAAATAGCTAAGTTTTTACAGTACTCGGGTAACAGTGTACCACATCAATAGATTAGATTGGTTTATTGATGTCATTGCAAATTTTCAAGGAGACATCTGATCCTTTACCACCCTCCATGTGGCGACTAAGATCCTCCCAGAAGTTCGAGGTTGTAATGGTTGATTGCGGTGTCTCTTTCACCACCTCAACAGGGGACCACTTTGTCGCTCTCACTAGACATTCAAATGTGAGGCAATTATCCTTTACATACTCCGAGGAATCTAATTGTTGTTTCGCCATAATTGACATTTTATGCCCATCGTCCCGCTTGTTATATTCTTTACTTATGTATCCGACAGTTGAAGGTTTTCCACTTGGATCAATCAGGCTTATTTGACCATCTAGTGTCAGCGAGGTGTTTGTATCAGTGAGAAGCCTGATATGCAATGCTGCCTGAGTGATATTCATGGTATGGATATTTGTTGCTGGGTAGTAAGAGATGGCCCACCGGTGGCCAGCCAAATCAAATGTACCACAATCAATTCTGAAATCATGAGGACGGCGCTTAACTTGTGTGTAGCACTCAATTTTGGCACGATAGACTGTGCTGAATGTCTCCATAGCACATATCACTTCTTTTTCTGGTTTGATTGGGTCCTTCTTAACTGAGGCATCTATTGTTGCCGCGGTGCTTTTCATCTGACATGATAGTTAAAGTCCTACTGTTAGTGTTATAATTTTCTTATTAAATGAGTACACAAGAAAAAGGAAAGCAACAGCACTGCTTTTAAATTGCTATGGCTTATCTGTATTTCGTAATTTTAAGTTATTACATGCTTTGGCCTTGGGTTTAGAGACCAAAATTACAAACTAGGGTACCAAAAAGTAGTTTCTTCGTTGAGCTAAAACAAAAGACCTCAGGCCGCTTCAAGGAAAAAAAAAATCTAAAAATTTTCAAAACAAAAGAGCTAAAACAAAAGTAGTTTGTAGTTCTTCTATATTTTCAAGTCTTTGTAGGTCTTTGAGAAACCAAATTGAAACTCTGAAATACCAGGTCCCTCAAGCAAAAGGGAAGTTATACAAGGTTCACCAATAAATATAACAAGTGAAAAGGCAGAAGATATTTGCAATAATTTCAATACTAAAGAAAAATAAGAAAGAAAATAATGGAAGCAACTTATAGTGCAGCAATCAAATAGCTGCATTTTGTATACGTTGACCGGCTTGACCCATTATAAATCCCTTGTCCAACTTAAGGGCTTTAAGTAACATCATGCATGAACTGGAATAAAAGAAGAGTTCAATTTAAATATAAACATACTCAGCCGATTTACCCATTTGAAACGCAAAAATAATATAAACGGACCATCAACAAAAAAGAATATAAACGAGCTAAAATATAAAAAAAAAATTAACCTCTCCTCCAAACAGTTCAAAGAGTTTCAGTTAATTTTTGTAGTGAGAATGAGGTGCTCTGCTCATTATATACCAAGTTTGGTTCAATATATTTGAATTTAGAATCTGAAAGATTGCATAGGAAATGTAAATTAGAATTAAAGAGCATGCAACTAAATGAAGTGCATTTAATGGGGCCAATGAGAACCAAATAGGTTAACAGAATCAATCCTTTGACTCTGAATTTGGACCGTCACCTTGCTTCCTCAACATATAATTAATTACGATGCCGTATTTATTTTTATTTTCATTCGTCTTTTTAGAATGAAATGGGGACTTTTGGTTGGAGGTGTGAAAAGACGTTACATTAATTGTTTCCAACGCACCGTTGTACACTACTAGATGCTAGATAAGTATAACAAAATGATCAAATATGCTACGGTCATATCTACTTTATGAAATCAAAACTTCTATTGCCATCAGTTCAAACTAGGTAAACTAACTAATTTAGGTGGGTCTGAGCTCTGGAAAAAAAATCATGAGCCCAACCGTATTGCCCCAAATTGAAATCAGTTGGGACCATCTTTAACAGAATGTTCTAAAATACTGATCTAAAATTATAGTATGCTAAATTACTGTAATGAAGTATGCTGCTAATGTTTGAAAGAGACACCTTTATGCAAATACTTCTGTTATGAAATTATGATAATGGTAAGAAAAGGTTCAGAAACCTTCTTTTTTCACCCCAAACATACGTCTAACTTATAAAACGTTCAATAAATTTAAATTCAGTCTCAAGTAAGTTTGGGACGTTCTCTAATGATATTCCTCTGTTCTAATAAGTTTAAAAATATAGGCATTTTAAGTTCATTTTGAGTAGCATCAATCTATCCCTTGGCGCTGATAAAAATGCCGAAACATATCAACTTATTATATTATAATAGAAAAGTTGTATATATAATAGAAATGGGCATCGACCTAGCATTCAAGCAGTTTATGTTTTTAAGACCTCATTCTGGATGTAATTGAGGCACAAAAACATAATTAATTATGCATGATAATTGGCAAGTATAATTTTTGATGAAATAATTGCTAATATAACTTAAGGTAACTGTCACGACCCCGCCGCCGGGCCGGGGCTCGCGACAAGAGAGGCACCCTCGCATCCATCCTTCGTCCCGTCAACCTACGTCGCAAACAAAAAAACACAAAGAAACAATACGGAGTAAGCTACAAAGCTCAGTAACCGGTTATTTAATGACGCAGCTTCTCTATAATTGGCTTAATTAAACAACCATTCAAACAGACTGGATTAATCCACACAAGTTCAAATCAAATTATGCATGCATATTTAACGACGATAGCACGTCGGTCTAGGTTATCAATAAAACAAGTCACACAGTATTTGGAATGTCTGTCACACAGACCATTCCCACATTCTCAGAACACATTCTCATCAGTTCACAATCAAATTCGAACCTCAGACCCGCTATCCCGTTAAAATATGCCTCATAATCCAATATCCAATTCAAATATCCAATTCAACCAAACAAAACGAAAACACAGATTATAGAGAAGTCCGGTTACCTGATAGTGATCAATCCAGAAATCCAAATCAGATTGCAATCAACAGTTCAGAATCAACGCGACGTAGTCGGAATTCCAATCGGACATGAAATCAAATCTTAATCAATATCACAATATTTCTTACCATTTTCTCTTTCTTTTTTTTTCTCTCTGTTTCTCGGTTTTCTTTTAGTTTTATCTTTCAATTTCACCTTTTTTTGTTTTTTTCTTTTCCGGATCAATTAAAGGAGAAGGGGGAGCTTTTGAGTCATTTACGGTGGTCAAAATTTTCCATGCATGGGGGCACGTGGCAAGGGCTGCCACGTTGGTCTTTCTTTCTTTTTTTTTTTTTAAACAAAGTTTGCATTTTTACATTTGAAACCTTTAAATTTACAATATTATAATTAAGTCCAAAATATATTGTAGAAAAATTATTAAAATTACCGGATGTTACAATTCTCCCCCCTTCAAAGAATTTTGTCCGCAAAATTCAAACATATCATATTCAAATCAAACGAGACATAATAAACGATAATCAAATCGAATTTATTAGATACAGATCAATCGGAGAAGATAATCCACTGGAATCAAATCACTTGTTTATCACTAAATTCAATTAAGTTTAGATTCAACGATTTTATAAAATCATATCAGATAAACAAATGAGGTAATAATCAAATGGTCAAATGGTTTCACGAATAACAGATCTTACAAAATTGATAATCAATCATATTTTTAGACATGAAAATCCAATTCATACAGAACACATATACCAAACGAATGGAACATCGAACATATATCAAAATCACTTTCAAGTAATTTTCATATCAAACTCATGAATCATATATCAAACTTTAGATTAGATATGGATAACAAATGGAACATGGACCCAAACACAGTCCGAGGAACGAATGCTCTGATACCAAAATTGTCACGACCCCGCCGCCGGGCCGGGGCTCGCGACAAGAGAGGCACCCTCGCATCCATCCTTCGTCCCGTCAACCTACGTCGCAAACAAAAAAACACAAAGAAACAATATGGAGTAAGCTACAAAGCTCAGTAACCGGTTATTTAACGACGCAGCTTCTCTATAATTGGCTTAATTAAACAACCATTCAAACAGACTGGATTAATCCACACAAATTCAAATCAAATTATGCCTGCATATTTAACCGGCGATAGCACGTCGGTCTAGGTTCTCAGTAAAACAAGTCACACAGTATTTGAAATGTCTGTCACACAGACCATTCCCACATTCTCAAAACACATTCTCATCAGTTCACAATCAAATTCGAACCTCAGACCCGCTATCCCGTTAAAATATGCCTCATAATCCAATATCCAATTCAAATATCCAATTCAACCAAACAAAACGAAAACACAGATTATAGAGAAGTCCGGTTACCTGATAGTGATCAATCCAGAAATCCAAATCAGATTGCAATCAACAGTTCAGAATCAACGCGACGTAGTCGGAATTCCAATCGGACATGAAATCAAATCTTAATCAATATCACAATATTTCTTACCATTTTCTCTTTCTTTTTTTTTTCTCTCTGTTTCTCGGTTTTCTTTTAGTTTTATCTTTCAATTTCACCTTTTTTTGTTTTTTTCTTTTCCGGATCAATTAAAGGAGAAGGGGGAGCTTTTGAGTCATTTACGGTGGTCAAAATTTTCCATGCATGGGGGCACGTGGCAAGGGCTGCCACGTTGGTCTTTCTTTCTTTTTTTTTTTTTAAACAAAGTTTGCATTTTTACATTTGAAACCTTTAAATTTACAATATTATAATTAAGTCCAAAATATATTGTAGAAAAATTATTAAAATTACCGGATGTTACAGTAACAATTATACATGGAGCTGACCTATACCATATAGATGAATTAATGCAGTGTCACCAGTGAAGTAAATTCATCATTCTTCAAGTAAACCTTAAAATCTACATTTCCCTCTGCTATGACATATCAATATAATTAGTACAGTAGTGCATAATCAATTATGCAGGACACCATTGTAATTAGTACACAACATCAAAAATTGCATTAACGAACTGTTATCCAAAATGCTGCTAACTTAACCAAGTTCTAATTCCCAAAAGAGTGGATGTTTATTAATTACTTTTCCTCTTGCAATCAAACCTTCTCTAATAAGTCCCTTAGTATAAAAGGACAGGTTTCTATAAGATGCTTAAATCCATCAGTCACCATCACAGCCTGTAGTTTATTCTCAGAAGCAACAAATCCCAAACATATCTCTTTCAGTAGTTCACAATTATGCTTATCAGAAAAAAACCAAGATATCTGTTGCGTTTCCCATATCAATGCTATCACTCAATTTCACTTCCCAAATCATCTTCAGCCTCTCCAATTGATACCGATCAGTGGCAACCAGTAAATGCTGAGCCATTTCAAATGATACCTCTTTTAGAGGGATAGTGCCAGCGTACACAAAATTAAGTATGAGATTAAAAACTTCTGGCTTAATATCTTTAATCTTTACCTTCGGTTTTTCTCTTCAGCATCGGGCCAAAAATTCAGCCTTGAAAACCGGCGAGCGTGCTGCTAACACAGTCCGATGCGCTGAAACTGTTTCTTCCAACTTGGAACACCACATCAGCGTCTTCTCTACTGTCCCAGAACTGGTTGGAATGCTGAAGAAAGTCAGAAGACGGCAGGCTAACTCGCTTCATTCTTGGTTCGACGCAAAATGGTTTTACAAATTTCACAGAACACTTAAGCATGAAGCAACCATCTTTCAGATGATCTGATTTATGAAAAGTCTTCATAAAGTTATCAATCATTATACTGTCTCCCTGTTTTTGCAGCGTTCACACCGGCATCTGATATCTCCCACTTATATGATCAAACAGGCTAAATTCAACTTCTAAAGCAATTGCTGTTTTTGTCTCAGTCAATAGAGAGACATGCAACGTCTTACAATAGAAGTAAAGCAAACCATATGGCGAGAATGCAATTGCCCATGTATGACCTCCAAGATCAAAATTAAATAAAAAAAAAGAGCCTACCACCATGTCATTTTCTGGCTTAATTGAGCTGTATGATTAGTGAGTAGCCAATGATCTTGAGAGAGTGATTTTGTATGTTTCCCTTCGGCACACTATATCAGCTTCTGATCGATCATTGGTGGTCATGTTTATGTGCCCTTAAAAAGTTGAAATTTCTCATACTGATCACACTCTGCGGCACCAATCAGCTATATTTTGATTACCCATTTCATTCTTTAATTAGTGGGGGGATCTGCAATTAAAAATTAAAAGAGCAAACACAAAATGATAGGAGAAATGACCATCTTAATATAAATATCAGAATCTGCATCCTCATGTAAACAATAATTAGTTTAAGAATTGATCAAGTTAAATGACATATTATAATAAACGAAAAAAGAGAGTCAAATAAAGAGTTCAAAATATTAAAATTGGGGATTAAATGAAGTTTTGTCTTCAATTTAAAGAGTTCCATTGTATCCCACTTGGTAACTTTCTCCATTAATATACGGAGCTCTTCTGCATAGTTTGGGGACACTTCCAGGAATTATGACCCTTTGCATTACATTTAAGGCATTTAATCTTACTTTTACATTGAAATTTCCTGTGCCCCCTATTGAAGCAATTAAAACATCGTCCTTCCTCTAATAGCTTTTTGCGGTGCTCTCTGAGAAATGCAGTGGCCCGCTGTTTTGGACTAACGGGCGCAGCTCTTTTCCTTCTAGTGACAACAGTCCAGCCTTCGCCAGGCTCTGGGGAGGCATGGTCATCATGCATTGTGTAATCCGCTGATTTGGGTTGTGTGTAGTTAGGTTTTCCTCCATGAATGCAGTTGTTAGCCTTTCTATCACCAACCACCTCGCCATTACTAGTCTGAAAAGAAGGGGGAGGGGTTACTCCCTGATTCTCTGGAAGAGTGCTGTTTAGGTTTTTTGCTACCACCTCCGCTTATGTTGGCCGTCGGTAGTGCTCTTGGGTAGCCTTCTGGTCTCGAATTGCCGGTAGAGTCAACTTTCTTTTCTCCAGTTGGTGGTGAAGCGAAGATGCCATCCAATTGCCGAGACCAAATTGAAACTATCAAATACCAGCTGGTGTCATCAAGCAAAAGAGAAGAAATACAAGGTTATTTGCAACAGTTTCACTGCTTTCGAAAAAGAAAAAGAAAAAAAAGTAGTGTAAGCTACTTCTACTGCAGCAACCAAATAGCTGTAGTTTGTATCAGTTGACCCATTTTAAATACTTTGTCCATCGTAAGGACTTCTAATATCATGCGTGAAACTGGGGACTGAAAGAAGAGTTCAGTATAAATTTGAACATACTCATCCGTTTACCCAATTGAAATGTAAAAATAATATAAACGGAAAAATATATATAAAATTAAAACAAACCTCATCTACAAACCGTTCAAAGAGTTTGCATAGAGGATGTAAATAAGAACTAAAGAGGATGTAACTAACCAAACTGAGAAGAGCAAAGGATGATCATTGACTCTTGGAAAGGTTACACGCTTCCACATAACAAATTGAGAAGAGCAATTCTTTGACTCAGAATTTGGACTGTCACATTAATTGCTTCCTCAACAACATAATTACGATGCCGTATTTCATTTTATTTTTCATTTAGAGTGAAATTGGTACTTTTGGTTGAAAGAGTCAAAAGACGTTGCATCGTTTCCAACGCATCCCTGTGCCCCTACGACCCTACCTAAATAGTAGGTAATAACATGATAACGAAATATGCTAGAGTCATATCTACTTTTGAAAAATAGTGCAAGTTATAACTTTGGTAGAGAGTAATTGAGTACAGTAGTTTAATTTTATATTTGAAGTTTTAAACATCTCTATTTTTTGTATAGCTGGTAGCCAGCCACTACCATGGATTTCAAAAAAGAAAAAAGAAAAAAGAAAAATAGTTAAGTTATGAAGTACCAGTTACCTTCAAGCAAAATAGTGTAAGCTATTTCTACTGCAGCAACCAAATAGCTGCATTTTGTACAAGTTGACCCAATTTAAATCCCTTGTCCATCTTAAGGACTTTTAGTAACATCATGTGTGAAACTGGGGATTAAAAGAAGTTGACTTGAATTTAAATGTAATCGTGCTATTTGTTATAAAAATTGAAACGTAAAAATAATATAATCGGAATAAAAGTATAAAAGAAAAATTAACCTCATGCAAACCGTTAAAAGAGTTTCAGAGAGTGAAGTGGGATTGAGGGAAAATTCTATTTAAATCTTGTGATGAGCATGAGGTGTTGTGCTCATTATATAGCAAGTTTGATTCAATGTATTTGAATTTAAAATCTCAAAAGTTGTATAGAAAAGATAAATGAAAATTTAACAGTATGCAATTAACCGAATCCAGAATCTTGGAATTGATATATTTCTTATTTTTTCTTTTTCTTTTTTTAAATTTTGTTACTCCTCGTAATCCATAGGCATGTCAAGATTCATTTTTACTTATCTGAACATGTAAGATTAAACATTTAAGATCGCAATCAAACATTAACCACTAAATGCATTAATAGCATGGTTTAATGCATGTTTACTTGTGACAAGCAAGCAATTTAAAGAGCTGCTGCGTCTCATAAATAACAGATTAGTATCTTTGGTTGTTGCATTACTGTACACTATGAAAAGTTGGGTTTAATGGAGCCCAAGAGAATCAAAGGTGCAAAGAGCAATCTTTTTAACTCAGAATTTGGACCGTCACATTAATTGCGTTTAATGGGCCGAAACTGGGAAGAGTGAAATGGGGGGAGTTCTGGTTGGAAGAATGAAAAGACGTTACATTAATTGTTTCCAGCGCATGTACCCTGCTAAATGGTAGATAACATAATGATCAAGTAGATTTCACCAACTCTATCTTTTCGAATTATCCTCATTAATTACTGAGTAGGAAATGCTAGAAAGAGATAAGAGCAATATAAAATGTAAATGCCAATTTGTTAGAATTCGTATCTTCTGCGTTAACTCAAAAAAGAATAAGTTAATATATTTGGACCGACCAATCCTCTTTAAGATCCGTACATACTATATCCGTTTAAATCAGACGGCCGAAATACATTATGTTCTTTTGAGTTAATGCAGACGATGCGGACTCAATTTGTCAGCCGTACGTACGTAGTGAAAGTAAAGGTGAAACAAACAAAGAATAAAATAGCTGCCAGTTGGTATTGATAACTCGAACAAATTAAAACAGATTGGTTCAAATTGAATGACTATCTAGTTATTTAGAGAGAACCCTTGTACTTCTCGTTGCCAATTCTCTCTCAACGAAACACAAAACTGGAGGCAGTGACACTAATGAAAATCAAGTATCGGCAGAAATGAAGAAGCATTGAATCCCCTTTTATTACGTGCAGCAAACATGAGGCTGACGCCAGGTGAGGGTGAGGGTCAACAGAAGGCATACAGAGTACGAAGAAACCGACGTACATGCTCTTATCCATATATATTAACAATGTTTTCCAAATCCTTGGAGCTGATAAAAAATCTAGAGACGAAATATATCAACTTTTTATATTTAAATAGAAAAAAAATGATATACATATTGAAAATGACCATCGACCTAGCACTCAAGTAGTATATTTGAAAGTGAAAATATATCAACTTTTTATATTCCGGATGTATTTGAGGTGCAAAAACAGAATTGCCAACACATAAATACTTAAATGGCATAAATATTTCAATTTACCAAGTATAATTTTCAATGAAATAATTACCAAGTATAATTTTCGATGAAATAATTACCAAGTATAATTTTCGATGAAATAATTACTTTTATAAGTCACATAACAAATTATGCATAGGGCTGACCTATAACCTATAGATGAATTAATGCAGTGTCACTGTGAAGTAAATCATCACTCTTCAAGTAAGCGGTCAAATCTACATGCCCTCAGCTAATAGCCCTCCGGTCCATCATAGTGCATGATATATCAATATAATTAGTACAATAGTACAGAACTATGCAAGACACCATACGAATTAGTACAAAACATCAAATTGCATTGACGAAATATAATACCAAATAAGTAAAGACACTAAAAGACAATAACCAATAACGAATTGAATTGTCATTCAAATATCAAACCCTTGAAAATGAGCAAAATTTTATAACAAAAAAGGCAATGCATCAATCTAGATAACAACGAAAACACTGCTATTTAACAACACGAAGTTCTAACTTCTAACTCCCAAAAGTGATGATGTTTTTAATTATTTTTCCTCTTGAATTAGTCTACCGTAATAAGTTTCTTTAGTATAAAAGGACATGTTTCCATAAGATGCTTAAATCCATCAGTTGCCATGACAGCCTTTCGATTCTTACGAGAAGTAACAAAATCCAGACATATCTCCTTGAGCTGATCACAATTATGCTTATCAGAAAAAACCAAGATATCTGTAGCATTTTCCAATTTGATGCTATCACTCAATTTATCTTCACAAATCAGCTTCAGCCTCTCCAATCCATACCGATCAGCAGCTACCAGTAAATGCTGAGCTATTTCAAATGATAACTCCTCATTAAGAGGGATAGTGTCAGTGTACACGAAATGTAGCATGAGATTAAAAATTTCTGGCTTAATATCTTCAATCTTTACACATTCAGTTTTGCTCTCTAGCATTGGGCCAAAAAATTCAGCCTTGAAAACCGGAGAACGTGCTGCTAACACAGTCCGATGTGCAGAAAATGTTTCTTCACCAACTCGAAACACCACATCAGCACCTTCTCTACTGTCCCAGAGCTGGTGGAAGTGCTGAAGAAAGTCAGAAGACGGCACAATAACTAGCTTCTTTCTTGCTTCGATACACCATGGTTTAACCAATTTCACAGAACACTTAAGCTTGAAGCAGTCATCTTTCAAATAGTCTGATTTCTCAAAAATACGAGTATTCATGAAATTATTTATCGTTACACCATCTCCTAGTTTTGAAACCTTTCCACAAGACGTTGCAGTGTTGACACCCTTAACTGAATATCTCATACTTGTATGGTCAAACAGGCTATATTCAACTTCTAAAGTTATTTCTTTTCTTGTCGCAGTCAATAGTAAGACATGCAATTTCATACAATCCTCGCTGCAGTGACATGTAATGCCCCATGTGTGACCTCGATGATAGAAAATGCCAACAACCTTGTCATCTTCTGGTTTGAGCTGTTTAATTTCTGAGTAGCCAATAATATTGAAAGGTTTTATGAATGTGGCCATTCGGCAATTAATTCCAGCTCCTGTGCATAAAATTTAAAAGGTTAAAAAAGAAACACTGCCTTTAAAGAAGAAATGCAAGAATGGTAGGGGCACTGACCATCTTATAAAATAAGAATTAGTTTGAAAATTGATTATTGTTAAGTACACATATTATTATTATTAAAGGATAAAAAAGTCAAATAAGTAGCTTAAATATTGAAATTGGGGATTAAAACAAGTTTTGAGTTCAATTTAAATTTAAACGTACTCATCCATTTTCCTAACTTACAAAGAATATAAGCAGAATAATGAAAGTAAAAAACAAGAAATAACCTCCTCGGAACCGTTCACAGAGTTTCAAAGTGCAAAGAGCGAGAGAGAGCATGCACTATGTGGGAGGAATAGATAGAGAATTTTAATTAAATTTTTTGTAGAGTATGTGGTGTTGTGTTCATTATATAGAAGTTTAACTCAATGTATTTGAATTTAGAATGTGAAAGGTTGAAAGATAAATGAGAATTAAAGAGGATGCAACTAACAAATTAACGAGAAGAGCAAAGGACGAGCGTTGATTCATGGAATTGTTACGTTTACACGCATCCACATAACAAAGTATTTTTGGAATTTTGTTAATCCTCTTAATCCTTAGACATTCCGACATTTAATTTTTACTAGTGTGAACGGTCAACATTTAACTTTTGACTATTTGAGATCAAGCAAACATTAACCATTGGATGAATAATTAATAGCAATGGTTCGTGTGTGCTGCTGACAAGCAAGCAATAAGAGCCGCTTAATTTCTCATTAATAGCAGATTAGTAACTTGGTTCATTGTATTCTGGCACACAATGAAAAGTTGTATTTAAGGGATCTGAGCCAATGAAAAGCAAAGGCGCAAAGAGGAAATTGAAATGCACCATTGGTTTTGTGCTCCAATCATGATCCACGTCTTTTTCTCCGTTTTCAAATTTCAAACAATCGATCCGAACCGCTCAATATGATCTTCATATTAAAATGTGCTTGGAGACAAAATTTTATATTTTTTGAAATTTTTTTACTATTTTTTAGATAGGTACAAAATCACTGTTTTGGATGGTCCAGAATCTTCTGAAAACAGTGATTTTGTATCTATCTAAAAAATTTCAAAAAATATAAAATTTAGTCTCCAAGCACATTTTAATACAAAGATCATGGTGAACGGTTCGGATTGAATGTTCGGACTTTGAAAATGAAAATAAAAATATGGAGTATGATTAGAGCACAAAACCAATGATGCATTTCAACCCTAGTCTCCCTATATTCAGAATTTGGACCGTCACATTATAGCTTCTTCAACAAAATAATTACGATGGATGCCGTATTTTTCTTTTCTTTTTCATTCGTCTTTTTCCAATTTTGCTCCTCCATATTTATTATTTCCAACGCATCGTTGTCCCCTACGAAATGGTAGAGTCACATTTATTTTATTAAATCCAAACCTTTATTGAGATCAATTCAAAGTAGATAAACTAACTAATTTAGATGGGCCTCAACTTTAATCTGGAAAGAAACCATGGGCCCATTGTAATGTCCAGAATTGAAATCAGTTGGGCCTAACTTTAACGGAACGTTTTATTTTTCTTTTCTTTTTAGAAAAAAAAATATCCCCATTGATTCACCCAACTTAATTAGTAACTGTATAAGTAAATGATTAATTACTGAGAACCTAAAAGCACAGTTATAAATAGTTATAAATCTCAAAATAATCAAAATAGAAATGTCAATAGCAATGAGAGAGATGTGTGCAATGTATCTTTTAACTCAATTGGCTTAAAAAAAAAAACATCTTTAACTCAATCCTAGAACAAACAACTAATTTTTGATCTAGTGGCAAAGATATGTTCTCTGATGTAGGAGGTCATGTGTTTGAATCTCGGATGAAAAAAATTATTTGTTATAATAACAAGTATTTGAAAAAGGTATTAAATGGTTTGACCTCCAACTCTCTCATTAAAAAAAGAAAAAAAAAAAAACCTCAAAGATACCTTGAGAATAGTTGTAATGAATTGAGAAATATATTCACGGAAACAATATTTCCCTCTTAAAAGACTTGTTTTCAATATTAATTTTCTAATTAATAATTATTAATAATTTTCTAAATTCTAATAATCTAATTAAGTTGTAGGGTAAAACAAATAATTTAACGATTCTTTATTTTGAAAGCATAATAAAACAAACTGAAAAAGTCTAATTAAATTAATAGATTACATAAAATAAAACTTAAATTGAAGACATACATTAAAACTACTTTACAACGATCAACGATACACATACCTTGTAAGTTTTTGAGAAAAAATTTGGTCCAAACCAATTATTTTTTCCATTATTTGAAATTTTGGATGTGAATGAACTTGACAATATGAACTCAAATTACTGAGTTCAAAAAAAAAAAGCTCACCGACACATTATGAAAAAAAAAAATACTCTCAATTAATGAATAACAAAAAACACGTAACACGACACAACATGTATATATGGGTCGAACATGGTAGAACATGGCACCCAGTGTTAGAGTGTCATGTTAAGATGTGTTTGTACGTGCCGTGTTTTAAAGAGTTGTGTGTTCATCTTAGCAAATTTCAACACAACATGTCTAAGGACACGTTTAGCACGGACACTCCTAAACACGTTTAGACATAAAGGAGATAGCTTATAAGAAAATTTTAGAGGAAACAAAAATAAAAAAGAAAAAAGGCGGAGAAGAGGGGAATTAAAGGAAGAAGAAAAGGCAGGCCGGAACTAGGAGTTTGGGGTTGTGTCGTCGGGGTGAGGCTGATGGCCTGTGAGGAGCTGCGGTGCTAAGAGCGGGGGCTGTGACCTTGAGAGCTGGAGTGAGGTAGGTGTGGACGAGCAAAGAGGAGAGGGATGGCCGAAGTTGGCATGCAGAAGCACGTTCCGGCACAATGTGCTTAAACATGCCATGTCCATAGACGTGCTGCATGTGCTTGGTCCCGGAGTTTTTTAGCACAACACGGTACTAGTTTCGAAGGCAACAAAACATATATAGCACGCCGAAATATGACAATACACGTTTATGGTTCACTACCCTCAATCTGATGTTTCAAGTATAGTGCTATGCCCCTTTTTGCGAATATCCCTTTCTTTTCCTAGGAAAAAAAAACAGAAAACATTTTGCAACTCTCTAATTGCCAACTATAAATGGCACTGGATGCCATATATAAAGTAAAATCAGTCAGCCTATTTGTGTTAATTTGTGCGGCATCATATTCATAGGCCTTTTCTCTAAACACACTCAATTTTGATGAACAATAATTTCCCATCTAGACCAAAATTTTGATCAGTTGACAACTAAAAGAACAAAGTATATATATTGATATTAATTTTCTATGCCATTAATTGTAGAAATAACAAATACAGCATTTTGTGTTTACGCAAAAATTATATTAAATCTTTGATCACAGTGATAAATTAAAAGTAATATTTGTGTAGTAAATTACATATTTAAAATCCGAATAAAATCTTTTACAAATATTTAAAGGAGCTCCTAACTTTTATCTTAAAAAATAATAATTTGACCTTCAACTTGTCTAAAAAAAATATTTATTTTTTTTGTATAAAAGCTTTCTACTATATCAAGGCCGGGGTATTTCAATTTAGCCCGTCTAGAATCTAGAAATTTTCCATCTTCAGACCATTAGTCCTTAAAATCTTAGGTCTGAGATCTGACACCTCAGTATCAACTGCTAATAAATGAATGAATTAGGCTAAAATGTGGATGTTATTATTATAAATGAGGCTGCTGATACAAACTATTGCTCATGTGCCTCTCAATAACTCCGTCGACCGATTCCGGTCCAACTCAGCCGATTTTTGAAGAGCAACTTAATCCAACTGTCCAGTTCGATCCAGTTATGATAGCAGTGCAATCAAAACTAAACTATCCCTTCCATATTCTAATTGGCCATTCATTCTTCACGATTCTCCATGAGCGGTTCAACATCCACCTAGATCTCATACTCTCACTGATCAGGCCACGACAATTCCGTCACACTTTCCCTCCGTAGCTTCTGGTACGGAGGTGTAAAACTCTCTGCACGCCAACTGCTCGATAAAATGTCTGACGTTCTTAAGTTTCAGAAAAAATATTTGATTATGTCCAGATTTTCTGAATGCTAACTTTTTTTTATAAAATTGTTATATTTTAAAAAAGTACATTATTTTTTGAATAAATATATATTTTTTTAGGGAAACCTGGTTGCCCCGTATTTTCAAAATATTATATATGCACGACACATTGTTAGTGTTTATTTATGTTTTAATTTACATAATCAGCATTTAAAATTATAAAATGACACAAACAGAGACATACCACCATATAGTATTAATTACTTGTGAAATAAATTTATTTACAGGGACGATTATACAACTTGTCGTATGCTACATTTAAATTTTTTGATCAATTTATATGTCACAATCATCAAGACTGACACATGTTTATCCAAATTTATGAAATAATTGCCCAAAATTCTATTTGTTCTAATGCTAAAGAATGCATCAAATATTAGGATTGCGCCCATCTTTTTTAATTGAAGCTCATCCTTTATTAATTTGGGACACATTGTGTGCATTAATATTATATCTGTTATAAAATAAATATAAACAAACATAAACAAGAAGAAGGAAATGTAAATAATGGCCATCTCTTTCTCGTTATTTCTCCACCTCCGATATATGGAAAGATGTATCTTTTCTTCATTATCATTTCACTTCCGGTGGAAATGTGTATTATAGGAATAATCATTATGATAATAACTTCGATATTTTCCATGTTCACGAGTTTGTCCAAAAATAATATTGTTATATATTGCTACATTTACTTCAAGAAATGAAGCATAACCCGTTGAAATATTTTGCTCAACAACTCGCTATTTTATTCCACCATAAAGAGATAATATACTAACATGGAATATTTCTTGAATCTTCTTCAGGAAGATTAAATTATTGAAAAAAATTAATATGAACATCATGTAAAAGATATTAAGAAGTTCTTCTTGAAGAAGATTTCAACAAGATTTATACGATGCACAAAAAATAATATTTATATGTCACCTTCTACATCAAAGAAAGTTGGAAATTTATATTGAATTTGAATCTCCATATGTAATAAAGTATCTAGACCATTAATGGTAGATTTATTCACGGCTAGTTTTGCCGATTATCATTTTGATGAATTATTATTCCCAACCTTAGGGGGAGAAAAAACAATCAGCTGGAAAAATATATTAGTTGGAATGAATTATCATTGTCTAATTTAGATCCTCATAAATAATGTGAACTAGATGTTTAAAATAATTCATTTGGAAAGATTAGTTAATCAATCACCAGACGCATTTACAAAGAAAGTGACAAAATCACATGTACCAGCTGCTAATGCTCCAAATAAGGTCGATGTCCCTGTTGGACAGACTAATGAAATTATAACACGCATGAAGCGTGGAAGACTAATCGGTTCCAAAGATAATAATTCTCGAAAAAGAAAAGGAGCAAAGAATGAAAATGGTCAAGCAGAGGATATGATAATTTCAGATAAAATTCTAGAAGAGAATCAAATTATAAGTAATATTAGAGTTCCAGTAGAAACTCGGATATCTGAAATTCATGAAATTAAAGAGATCTCGATAAATTATATCATCAATGGAATAAGATGAAACCGAGATGAAATTGATATCAATGATGTTTTTGCATATAATATAGCGCTAAATATAATGAATAATGAGGATCATGACCCGAAGTCTATAGAATGTCGACAACGAAATTATTTGACCATAATAGAAAGACGCAATTGAGACAGAATTTAAATCTCTTAAAAATAATAAAATAAAAAATTTGGGCCGGTAGATCCAATACATGAAGGCATAAAGTCCGAATAATAGAAATTGATATTTACGTGAAAACAAAATGAGAAAGGTGAAATTTTGAGATATACTCACCTGTGGTGGATGCAGTAATTTTTATGTAATTAATTAGTCTGGCAGTACATGAAGGGCTTGATTTGCGCCTAATGGATGTTGTTACAGCCTATTTATATGGCTCGCTTGATAATGATATATATATATATATATATGAAAATCCCTGAAGGATTTAAGATGCCAGAAGCATATAATTTAGGTTATCGAGAACATTATTCAATTAAATTGAATAAATCTTTATATGGATTAAAGAAATTTGGACGCATATGGTATAATCGTCTAAGTGAATATTTATTGAATTATGGATATAATAATGATACGATCTGTCCATGAAAAAATATGGAAATGATTTTGTTATAATTACAGTTTATGTTGACGATCTAAGTATCATTGGAACTCCTGAAGAACTTCCAAAAGCAATAAATTATTTAAAGGAAGAATTTGAGATAAAAGATCTTAGGAGGACAAAATTTTGTCTTGGATTGCAAAATTTTTATGTATCAAGAAAATTATATTGCAAGAGTGTTGAAATAATTTTATATGGATAAAATCACATCCATTGAGCACTCTGATGGTTATAAGATCATTAAATGTGAATAAATATCCATTGAGCATTTATGTATATTGCTGGATATACAATATCTGATATATCATTTGCTGTAAATTTATTAGCAAAATATAGTTCTTCTCCCACGCGAAGACATTGGAATGAAATTAAACATATACTTCGCAAACTTTGAGAAATTTTAGCAGTACACTAAGCAAACCGAGAATATGTTTGGTTAAGATATGTGATTTAACACATTTGTTAGACATGTAGTTTGTCTTCTGGAGAAATGATCCTGAAGATCATATATTAAGATAATATTGTATGTATCACTCAATTAAAGGAAGGATACATTAAAGGAGATAGAACAAAATATATTTCATTAAAGTTCTTTTTCACACATGATCTCCAAGATGATAATGTTATTATTATTCAACAAATTCGTTCAAGTGAAAATCTAGCAGATTAATTCACTAAGGTGCTCCCTATTGCAATATTTGAAAAGATAGTTCGTAATATTGGAGTTCGTCGACTTAAAGATCTTGATTGATGTTGTAATGAGGGAGAGTTAATATGCACTATAGTTTTCCTTAACCATGGTTTTTCCCACTGGGTTTTCCTGGTAAGATTGTAGTTGTGTATTAAAAGGAATATTGTACTCTTTTTCCTTCACTAGATTTTTATCCCATAGGGTTTTTCCTAATAAGGTTTTAATGAGGCATATTCTTATGAAATGGACATCAAAGGGGGAGTGTTATGAATATAATAGTGGATAATCCATTCATTGTGTAACTCTCAATATTAATCCTCATTCACTTCTCCACTACCCCACTACCATTGGAATTCATATCCCACTACTATTTCGAATTCAATTTCTTATTTATTATTGTAGTGGCTTTTCATTTACAATTTGTAGCCTATAAATAGAGGCTTTGTAATATTGTATTGTACATATGTAAGACACATGAGAAATATATGAATAAAGAGATTGACATCTTTTATATGTTCTCTCTTTTGTTTATTGTTTGTTTATCTTTATTTTATAACAATATCATCCTTTATCATGTTTTTCATGTTTTTACAAAATGGTAAATCTCATACATGCCATGCTGAAATGTCAATATTGGATGAGTTTATATATATGAAAGTGTGGTTTTTAGGTTCAATGGATGGATGCTATTGAGTGAGAACCTCTGCTGAGAAGTTTTTTGGAGGGGTTTGGATATATTATGTATGAACTGTTCCCTCTGCTGAGAAAAATTAGATCCGGACTGTCCAATCATAATCCTCTGAAGTAACTCTAATTTTGAGTTTAGATCCGACAGTCCGATCAGACTGCGAACCAATCCGGTCCGAGGTAGAGTAATTGCATAGGCCCCCTTTAATATTTGTGCCAAAAGCAGATTGAATGGTCCTGATCTAAACTCAAAATTTGAGTTACGTTAGGTGATATGAATTGACAAATTAACCCGCTCTCCTCTCAGTTTCCTGTGGTCTCACAAACTCTCTCCCCTCTATATATAAACTTCCATTAAAACCCTGTGCTTCATTACTTAATTAATTTACTAATTATTGGCAGAGAGAGAGAGAGAGAGAGGCAAGATGGGAAGGAACAAGATAGATATTAAGAAGATAGAAGAAGCACGTGGCCGCGACATCACCTTTTCCAATCGCTGGCCTAGCCTCATCAAGAAGGCTTATGAGCTCTCTGTTCTCAGCGCCTCTGACGTGGTGGTCATCACTCGCCACCCTTTTAAAAACGAGCTCTGCTACTTCTCACACCCTAAAAGGTACTCATTTATGATCACTTTAAGTAGTTCCATTGATCTTTTTTTTTTTTTTGATGGTTAACGGAATTTCCGTTAACAGGTATTTTGATTAAGAAAATAATAATTACAAAAGTTTTGCAAGTTGTGCTGTTCTACCTCTATATTTACACATGTAGAGCACACAGTGTCACGAGTTGAATTTAAACTGAATTAATAATTATTAAAGAAATCTAGCCGCCGTCTAGCCACCGCTCTATTTCCAGTGATGTGTCATTGATGAGATGACCCACCGTTCTCTGTTTGTTAGAAAAATATCTTCTATTTCTCTCTTTCCACAGCGCCCAAGCACCTGTCGCCCAGACCACATCCCAACAAGTCCTCTGATTCTGAAAAATAGCTCGGCCCGTTTTTGTCCATATCTCTCGGATGCTATTCCCCTGAAGAGGCAGAATGTTATGTTGTGCACGCAATCCGTTCCAAAATCTTGACGAATAATCTCATCCCCAAAGTAGGTGATCTCTTGTTTCCAGCTTATAGCAGA